>JAPMOP011186488.1:0-13095 GCA_029874735.1 Cobitis vettonica | reverse complement strand
GATCCATGTACTATAGTGGAGTGTATAGAAGATGTTAGCAGATGGCCAAATATATAATATAAATATAAAATCTATAATAAAAATATACAAATATTAGTGCAACAACCAGACATTTTGATGCTGGGAAATGTTGATGAAATGTTGATAACACGTTAGAACCACTGGGGAACAACACCACTTCCGTTAACAAAATGTGCGCACAACTGTTTGATCATGTGGGCTGTAAAAGGGTCTATAGGGATGTGAAAACAAAACAGGGCGTGGTGTCCCCGTTGAGAGGCCAGACAGTTACAGTCTTGGAGATGGTGCAGCTTTACTGCACCTGGACTTGGGTCTGAGTGCAGTATAACCATATTCACAGTGATGAGATACAATAAGCATCAGGTGAACCAGCAGGGCTCTGTTGTCATGCCCTTCCTCTTGGCTGCCCACTCATGTCAAGAGCCTGGACACGGGCAGGCGACAGGTTGGGCCAGACTATGATGGTTTGAGGGGAAGCGGATGCTTCATTACAGGTAGCAATTTCCCAAAAATCCTTTTATTCGCACACATGGTGATGTCAATCTGTATAGGCTATACCAGGGTTTGGCAAAATGTTAGAATTCAGAATTTGAATCGCCCCAGATAATATATGAAGAGCTCAGATGCAAAACCCTCTAAGTCTGTCTGACATCTTTTCTTGTAGATTAGCATTTTTTTTTTAATGGATTCTGCCAACAAACCAGTGTTTCTAAATGGCCTGAGGCTGGGATTAAGTGTATTTGATTTAAAAATATTTAATTAATGTATAATACCTAATATCTAATTTTTGATGAAGGTGGCATTTGGAGACTTTTGTATTTGAGCTCCTTATATATATGCATAATTGAAATGAAAGAAAAGTGGCAATTTAAATATTGTTAATGCAATGTAAATAGGTTCCAGAAATAGTCCATATGTTTTATAACGTTAAGGTAATTCATACTGAAAAGTTAAATATATAATTAAAAATACCATTACTGCTGTTAAATAGAACCGAATTAAATACTTTAAATGCATATTTGAACATTTTTTAATTGAATTCCTTAGGTGCATATTTAAATTATAGCTCTTCATTCGGTTTGCTACTTCAATTTATTTCAAATTGAGGAATTGGATTATACATTCAATTTAAAACCATTCTCAGTTCAGTTCTGAATGGTTGATATTCAGGCACATGCAATCAATTTTCAAAACTTAAGATGAACAGACACTGTTAAATTGTCCTGCATTATCTGAAAAGAGAGAGAAATAGCACATGGGAAATACCGGAGTGAGTTGGCTTAAAGAAGGTAGAAGAGAAACATGCAGACACGGACTTGAAGAGGAGCAAGAGACGAAAGAAAGAGACAGAGAATAGGCTAGCTTGAAAAAATAATAATAATAAAAATAAAACAGAATATAAAACGCATAGCCAAGGCTGACACAGTTCATTCATGGCTGAATGAGAAGGCACATTGCATTAATTATGTAACTAGAGTCCATGCAAGCAGGCCTCTTACTTGCATCTCACAGGGAATGGCAGTCTGGAGATATTAGTATTCAACTGACATATTAGGGCCCAGCTGTTGAAGGGAAGGCACAGTGATTTTTTTGCACTCAGGTTGCATTGTGACCAGGTGCGTTTGTGTCAGTCTTTGCTTGACAGGAACAGGGCATCAGTCCCATTCCCATTGAATAAAACAACAAGCTTCAAAACAACTTGAAACATTTCAATAGCATAATAGGAGGAAGACAGATCTATAGAAGTGCTTAGTTTAACTTCGTTTAACTCTTCCTTTGGACTTTAAAGGTGCCATTTTTTCCTGTGTTTTCAACGCTTTGATTGTATTTACGATGCGCAATATAACATGTGTTCATGTTTCCTGTGTGAAAAAATGAAGTATTTTTCACACAATTAACTTATCTTTATACTGCTGTTTTACTGTCCTAAAAACGTGCTGATGTCTTCCTTGTTCTATGAAGTCCCTCCTTCTGAAATACGTAATGATATGGGAAAGTCCAGTGTGTTTTGACTTGAGGACAGCAGCTTAGTGCACGTTGTCCGGAAAGGCAATGGCAGATAGAGGAAACTATCCTCAGCAAAGGCCAAACAAAGGGGATTTGACCCCAAGATGAAAACAACAGGGTCTCGGATGTCATGGCAACAAAAACACTCTTAATGCAACTCTTCCTCTTCTTTGGCTTATTCCTGTAAGTGAAGGTTAGTCAATAGTCATATACCTGGGAAGTAAAGGGCTGTAGTCCAAACCAGTCGTTCTCTGTAGTCGTTGAAAAGTAAATTCTGTTAAAGAAAATATATTGCTTGGCATTGAACTTTGAGCTTTATAATTTTGCATGTATTATATATGCTCAAACAGCAACATTCCACACTAACTAAAGTTTGAAAAATGGGATCATGAAAAATGGCACCTTTAACTTGACACTTCTGCAACCGTATGACCAATTCATGAATCAGTCACTGTAGCTTTCGATGATGACAAAATAATAAAAACACATTGGGTTAAAACAAGTGTATAGTTCTTAGATTTAAAATTAGGCTATTTAAATAAATGATTCATTTTTATTTTTCTCAGCGCAACTGATGCAATAATTGAATAATGAGACTAAAAGAAAGAAGGTCATGAGATTCATGAGAGTGTAAATAGAAAAATCCAGTTGCATTTTCCAGGCTGGATGCTTTATGAATAGCAAATAATAGAAGAATATCTCACAGGCTTGCTTTAAGTCAAGAGGCAGGCGTTCGGATTTCAGAGGGGTTCACTGACTTCGGCAATGTGCTTTTCTCACAGATCATTTAATTCGCTGCAGCCAGTGCATTTGCGTCCTTCGTTCCCCCCCGAACCCTCAACCCCCAAAGCCCAGCTCGTCCCCTCACAGATGTAATTTACTGTGTGCTTTGTCTCGCTCGCTCTTCTCAGACTCAAGGGTTTCTGAGTAAATTAGCTACATCACTCGGTCAAGCTTAAACACAGAATGCGGCATTTGTTACAAAGTATTTAAAAATGTCCTCTGCAAACCAATCCTCATTGAGCGGCACTCGAATGGGCCGATTGCTTTGGTGTGCGTGCTTTGCCGGCTGCCAGATCTATGAGTCAGGTTAATTTAGGGTCTGCCGTTATCAAGACAACCCGGGGGTCGAGTGCCACTACAGTGCCTTTCTCTGTGCTAGTCTGAAACTAATGAGGAAATCTGTAACCCTCCCAAACCCATGAAGGGTGCAGAGACATACAAGCCTGTTTTCTGTCAGATTCCCTTTATGTTTTCTATCAGTGGCCTCGAAGAGGTCGCATGACCCCCGCTAACCACTTCTTAGTTCATGACATTGACTCGAGGAGAGCTACAGTATAAGGGCTTTTAAAGCACATAGAACAGACAACCAGTCCTGCCATCACTAAGTTATTCTTTAAGATATACATAAAATGGCTTCCAGATGCTCACATGCTAGTGGTATTTTAACATTCAGTTAATATAAGGCCTATGCAGGCTATAAGATAAGCTGAGATCATAGCCATATCATCAAGCAGGCTACTTGCTTGCACCCGTCCCACTCTATGCCAACATAACACAGCTCAATTTTGCTTTAAAGTATTTCATAAAACACCATCACAAATTTAGTTTTTCTCATGCACTTGTACAGCAGATACTGTTTGTCTGAACCAGTTTAGAAATTCATCTTTTAACTAGGATCAGCCATGGAGGGTCTGACAGTACAGAGAGACATTGTTTCTAGCTATTATAATTCACACAAATGACAGTGGTTGAAAGAAATGGTCCAGTGGTAAACCACAGATATAAGTTAAGCTGTCAGAGTGTGTTTGAGACTGAATTACACTTCATGATTTCAGCCCAGTTTTTGTTTTACTGAGATGGCCGGCTGTCAAACACACTTAACTGAGCCAGATAGCCAGACTCAGATTTACTTTCGGATAAACTGACTGGTATTAATGTTAAGACACGGAAGCAGGGACGGGAACTCCTGATTTGCCATCCGTGTGACAGGCTTTAACAAGGCCAAGCAGGGAGTATAATAGCCTCAATAATTAATATGTGAGTGTAGACTGAATGAAGACATGGGACGTCAAGGTCACTTTCCTAAAGGAGCCACAAAATTTGAAAGGAACTAAAGCAGATGTAAGGAAACGGATGAGATTTCGGGATGGTGTGAATAGGAAGTGCTGGAGGGAGAAAAAGAAAAAGTGTGAGCAGATGGAGTGTGAACGTTGGAGAGCTGCTCTAGATGGCAAGGCGTCTACACTGAGTACCATCTTTGTGGCTCAGTGACGCATCCTCCTCCACTGTTTGTAAAAACAAGACCATCACACTCCATCTTGTGGTCCCGCAGGGCTGAGGGCTCGCGGCTGATTTATGGTCCACAGACTGAATTGCCTGGCTGGGATGACAGCAGCACTTGGACTCTCCCTTGTGGGAAGCCCCCAGCGTCTGCCTGGCTTGTCGTAGCCAGTGCATGGCAGCTAGTGATAGTGTTAGAGTGGAGACAAGGTTTCTGACATGACCAGAGCCTGGACGAAAGCACTGAGCAAATCCACCCAGGACCGCGCGGCCACTTCCTGCACATGTAACAACGTAAATAAAATGAACAATGCCTGCATGAATTTTATTCTGTCCGACATACTGCCAAGTGAACAAGCAATTAACAAACAACAGCTGGAGAGTCACAAACGCATGGCTGCGACCCAGTGCAGCACTCTAGCAAGCGGCATAGCTAAATAGTAAACAAAATTTGCGCTTTAAAAGACTGACTTCTTCATGGGGTCACACGGATTAATGCGGCACCTATTTTCTCTCATGGCAAGCTTGTGGACGACCCACCTGCAGTAAAGAGAAATAAATAAAGCAAATGCCACAAATGATGTCTGGTCTCTCACTCTGAAATATTATTTCTCGCAGGAGCTGGCTACAGCTGTATTGTTTCATCAGTCGGGTACACAGAACAACAATGCAGGCAGACAAACAGAAGAAAAATTACCAAAGCTTTGTGAGGCAGTGTCGGGATATGATTTATACGATCTTAATGCCCAAACCATATTAAATCATACTCATATTTAATATTGTTAATCTTTAAACCGATGCATCATGGTGTAGCTCAGAACGCTGTGATTTATTAGGAACACATTATTTGTTTCTTTAGCTATTTCACCTTGTTCTGAAATAGTATTTCAGAACAGCCTTTAAATATAAAGTGACTGAATAGTGTCATCCCCAGTCGCAGTCTTGCGTTTGGCGCATGTGCAACAATGCCCACTCTCTCTTACACAGAGACCAAGCCTGTCTAAACAGGTAAATTAGCGACATTTTTTCAGCCCTCTTTCTGGATTACATCAACACTGCAGACCTCCATCGCTTATGCCCGCATTTTTGGAGAGAAAAGAAAATGCGTTTTCCAAGGAGGAGCAGAATAGCTGCCAAACAAGATGAAAGTCTGGCATTGACACAAAACATGTTCAGTTTCTTTGTCCAAATTAAAAGCCATATTTTTGTTGTGGAAGATTCAACCCATCCAAAAATATAGCTAATTTAGCATTATGTGTGAAAACAGACAGCTATTTATTGAATTATACAATTTTTATGATGTATAGCAATTGGAGAGACACATATTTTATAGGGGATGTTTGGTTTAGGTTTAGATCCAGGACTTGGCCATAGTTATTTTAGGACATTTAAATAGTTTTCACAAACATACCTTACAAAATACATTACTGATGTGCAAAACAATGGCACTGATATATGTTAAGAATGTTTTTAAATTGAGCCAGCTCAAACATCCATTTTAGTCTGGGACTAGGATAAGCCCTGTCCTAGAAACAGCCCCATAGTCTACCTACAGTAGTGGCCAAAAAAACTATCAAAATATGAGGTACAAAATGGACAAAACACTAAACTGACTAAATGATTTGGCTATAAGGCAAACCACAGTGTATAAGGGAATCTGGGTTTCATATATACATATATATTCTATTATATATTCATATATACAACATAATAATTATAAAAATAATAGGTAATAAAACTACAGTCTTATCTGTTATTAATATTTGTTGATCCACATTTTTGGTAATATTAGGTAGTCATTATCCTTGGGCTATTTCATTTTTGGAAAGCCTCCCTTAATTCTTCTCAAAGCTACAGTTTATACTTCAAACACAGAAATGCAACATGCAGCAAATAAAATATTTGAATAAATATGTTTAGGGTATATTTTTGGATCATCATTAGGAGGAAGATCTGACTGGACTGAGTTTCTCTCTCATGTTGAAGTAAATTGATGTTTTTCTATTACAAGTCATGATAGCAGTAGTGGATTTTTATCAGACGAGTTCAGCCTTTGCATTACAAGTGGTGCTATTTATTATTCTTTAGCCCTGCAGAATGTAGATGGAGGTTCACATATTTAAAATGCTCCCAAATGCCTCCTGTATTTCTTCATCCCCCCGGTGCGAAATTAAAACCACAATATTTTCAATTTGTCAGCAACGCTGCGGGACTTTCATCCCCATGATTTTTTTTAACTCTGTACTATTATTAATATTTTAAATCTGGAACAGCAAAATAAAAATAGCAAGCTTCCGCATCCAACCAGTGCCAAAACCATAATTAGTAGGCTTTAAGTCTCTAATAGGAAATGCACCCACTGACATGGCGCTCTGAACTGTATTTTAAGTCTTCCCAGATCTGATTGGCAAGCGTATTTTCCTGATGATTTTCAATAGATGTTCTCCGTAGGAGGGCCGTCTGCCTTTTACTGCTTTCTTCTGTTCGACTCGAAGATCAGCCGCATTGAAGCTTTTAATTGCTTCATTTGTTGGCATTATATTTCTATCTCTCATAGGAAAGAAAGATTCTTGTTTCGTCAGGGGTTGACGGGCTGTCACATCTTTTTGCTATTTGTTGCGTGGTTAGTACAGATATTTGAGAGAAACATCTGTGAGTTTTGTGGATAAACCAGTGACAGGATGCGAAAGAGCTGTTAATGGCGTTCTGCTTTCAGAGGGATGTAATTTACAAGAGAATCACTCCACGGGAGAACCCTTAAAGGACAGAGTCTAAAAAGACTACAGTATTCAATGTATGTGTATGTCCCTCCTGTCAAATGGGGGAGAATTAGAAAATGTCCTTTTTCATGTGCATTCAAGAGGTGTGAATGATTTGAATCTTGTTAAAGTGCCTCATATTGATCCACAGGATGCAGATAAATCCATGCCTGTGTCGAAGAGCAGATTCTTATGAAAGGAGGAATTCTGGGTAGGCAGATTGCACTGCAGCAGGTGCGGTGTATATGTGGATAATGACAAGACTCACCCTTGTTGCTATGGTGATAACATTGACTTTTGGTGATGAAAAGCCCCTTCAAGATGTGGACTTGTGTGTTCACAGGGGCTGGTAATTATGGGCTAAATTTGAGCCACTTGAGATACCATAGTCGATGCAGAGCTTTACTTTCCAATTTATTTTTACTTTTTCAATTTAATTTCTCCCTTCCCCATGCTGTGAGTCTTTGTGTGTGTGTGTGTGTGTGTGTGTGTGTATGTTGCGGTCTATATGGGTCAAATCTCTCTCCTAATGCATCAAGACACACAGGAAAACGTGTGCATATTTTCACATCTCTTTTTTCTGAGATCTGAAGTGTCCCCTGGCTTTGGTCAGTAATCCGTCAATTTCATCAGATCACATTTTAAGGGTGACAAGTTTTGGCAGCAGAGGCCTTGGAATGCAACACTCCAATCTTTAAATATTGATTCAGGGCCCAAAGCAGCATTGTCCCTCCGAGTCCAGAAAAAGGCAGATAATTAGTGATTGTAATTGCATGATCCGTCAAGCTTGGAGTGCCAGATGTAAACGTGTGAATCCTTCCCACAATCCCTAGCTGTCACTGTGGGCTTCCAGCATGTAGCAGGGTCTCGACCCTTGGGCTGTTTGTACCAATAGGGAAGCTGAGAAAATGTGTCAGCAAACATCTGTGTGACAGCTTTTCTTACTTTTTGTTGTCGGGTGGCAACCCAACATACAATGAATTGGATTACTATTAGAAAAAGTCCTTTATAGCTCAGTGGTAGAGCATTAGCTGTGCAAAAGGTCATGGGTTCGAAACCTGGGAACACATACTGTATAATGATAAAAAATGTATTGTACCTTATTGTACCTTGCACTGTAAGTCACTTTGGATAAATGTGTCTGCCAAATGCATAAATGTTAATGTAATGGAAATGTAAATCTATACAGCATCCATCTCTTAACATTCAATGATTTGAAACATTACACAATTATTTACTAAATGTAAGCAGCGTGTGGATACAACAATCAAGGAATACATCAGGAAAGCTTTGGGGAAGTGATTTTGTTATGGAAATATCATTTGTGTATATTAGTAAACATTTAAGCAGGAAGAGTGCCCTTGTGATGCTGTCTATCCAGATGGCTAGTAATGAAATATGTATGGAGTCAAAGGACTCCACTTGAAAAGCTGTTTTTGTCTGACTACAAATAAAAGAGAGCTGCCTTGATTATTACAGATGCATCTCTTTTAAATAAATAGAAAGGGGTAAGAGACAGAATGCTCCTCAAGTTAAACGAGAGAGAGAGAGAAAGGCTCTTTCATTGTTGTTGCAATGATGCAAAAAAAGCTTGAAAGCCGTTCATTCCAAACCATCAGTGGATAGATCTGTGGTAATACTGGCTTTGGCAAATCTCGCTTTCTTTTAAATCTAGCTTGAAATCCACTTTTGATTTAACAATGCCCCCTTTAATTGATTCATTAAAAGACCCTCCAGAATTCTATCATAAAAACTTGTTGAAGTAGTAGAGCCAGGGAAAAGCTTAGACTAAAATGAAGTGGAGCTGTTCCGCTTGCCACATTCTTTGCCTTCTTTCCAGCTTTGACATGTGCCGGAAAGATGAAAGCTTCAAAACAAACTGTGCTGAGATCCATCAAAGAAAGCACAAATAAGCTGAAGCTGCGCAAACTGCACTGTTTAGGCAACAAAACTCACTCTTTCTCTCCCTCTCTCTCTCTCTCTCTCTCTCTGTAGATCAGTCTGAGGGATTCCACTGCCAAGATGAGTGTCGAATCCTGGGCCACTCGGACCGCTGTTGGATGCCCAGAGTGTCAATGCCAGCAAGAGCCAAATCTCCCGAACACGGCCGCAATGTCATTGCTCTGTCCATTGAGGCCACCACCGTAGACGTTCCCCATTACGAGGACTGCGGTACTACCAAAAGGACTTTTGCCACCTTTGGCAAAGACGGGCCGGACGAAGAACGGGGCGAACAGAGGGGTAGGCGACAAACGGCAGAGCCGGCCGTCTGCAGCCCCAAGACCAATGGCGCTGTGCGCGAGGCCGGGAACGGCCGAGAGGCCGTCAGCCCCATCACCTCCCCTGTGCACCTGAAGAGCCCCCAGTCTAAACCACCCTCCACCTACAACACGCTGAAGTGCCGGGACGCGGAGCGCATAGCCAATCATAGCCTGCTGCGGCAACCGGAAGGTAAAGACAGTGAGTCGCCCATGCGGGAGATTAACACGCTCCTGCAGGACGCCCGTGACAAAGAATCCCCTGGAAGTAAACGCCTGAAGGACATTGTGCTTTAACTGGCTTCCAAGTACACAGACAGCATACGCTTTTATAAGTGTATGCTTACTTGTATGTATGTACGTGTATCTGTGTGAATGTCGAGCTGTCTGGGGTGGGAAAGGAACACATCTGCAGCACAATGTATTCCCACGAGGACGTAGTAACGCGGAGGCCGAACAAACTAGGCCAAAAATGTGTCTGCGAGCTCACACTGTCAATGTGGCTTGGTAGTAACAACAACGCTTGTATGTTTGTCACAATCATCTGTCCGCAGTGGACAGGCTGGTTACTGTGTACTGCGTGACATGCTCAACCCTGCCCTCGCGTTTTACCCTTACAGGAGAAAGATCTCCCAGCATACAACTGGTGACACTTAAATACAGTCATGCCTTGTAAACTCTTAAGAGACTTCTTTCTAATAATGCCTTCTTTGGTATGCAGTTTTTGCTTCAGCTGCCAAACCGCTCACTGTTCCCATAGAGGACGTGGGTTCCTCCGATGCTACAGACGGTGACTTATGTTAACAGGACTCTTCCCGTCCAACTGCGCTCACACGCCGTCGTCTGATTTGCGGGACAATGCACAGGAACGCTCCTGCAGATCTCATTTAATTTCAGTGGCTTCTTGCTGGTCTGATAAGACAACCTTCTCCGTTTCCCCGAAGACATTCCAGTGTCAGAAAATCGTGAGGTCGTTACAGTGCTTATTTTTTATCAAAGATGGAGCTAAATGAAGTTGCGCTATCAGCTAAAGCTCACCGGAAAACTGGAATAGGGAGATATCAATCCCTCAGACTTACAGTCAGATATAAATATATAAATATATATGGATAAAAAATCGGACTCATTGCTTTTGAAATCTCCTGTGCCCTTTCCTGATTGTAGCCAGTGGAGCGCAGTTTACTAGAACTTTCTGCTCTGGTCTTGTACTTTTTTGGATTTTGACTATGGGGCTAGGATAGAAGGGGTCGTCACTTACGTCTTGCTATGTGAAACTCTGTTTAGGGTTTACTACTATCATTTTTAATAATCTGTTGTTATGTGACAATCCCTTTAATGTTTTGTTGCGAAAGTAAAAATGGAAAAAATAAACATTGGTGTTCAATTAAAGCTACAGTAGCGTTTGTACACAAACACAAAAAGGAAAAAAACATATATGCCAAAATATATTTTATAAATAATTTAAAATGTATAATGAGAATATTTAATGCTGTGTAGTTATTTTATCAGTAAGTTATACTTGAAATTAACTGGCTTTCTTTTCCTTATTTTTCCCCTCTTTTTTATTGACTATGTTAGCTTTTTCAAATTGATCTTGAATTATTTTTGTTCACTGTGTTACCCCTGGCAACTGTTGATTGCAGTCTACCTTGTTGTAAAAGTTTCTTATTGGTCAATTCTTGTGCCATCAAGTTTCTGTGTGGGCAAAAAAGACAAAAAAAAGACAAAAAAATACAAAAAAAAAGAATATCAACACCAACAGTAGTGTGTCAGTACAATGAGCATAGAGTGAGATAGCAAAAGAAACCAAAATACTGCAACAAACATTAAACTTTCAAGATAACACGTTGTTGTTTTCTTTTAATTCTCGATTAAGGGTAAGAGTAACACTATCATTTCAAATTACATCCATGGTGGTTCCACTCATTACTAAAGATAAGAGGTGCTCTAGCGCCGGCTAAAAGCATAAGGCAAACCCTCCTGTTGCAAACACAGATGCTGTAAGACAAGACTTGCTTTTCTCTCTAGCATCAAGTACAGCCCTCATTACATTCATTTTAAAGCTCATTTAAAAACACTGGCCCAACCAAACAGGTTTGGTTTTGGCAAACAGAACAAACAGGATTAGAGATGGAGGGTCTTAAGTAATTATGAAATTAGTGCCCCATCAGGGGTTATCATTTTTTTTTTGCAATACTTATTTTACAACCTGGAAAGTACAAACAGTGGCAATGTGTGAAAAAGATCTGGTGGCAGAATGTTTTTTGCTGGTCTCACCAAACAGCTTCTGGCAACATGAAAAACGGATTTATCACTGAATGTATACTGCAGCTTATTATTAAACTATTAAATGTTCTCCACGTTTGTCTCCTTGTCTAAATTCATCAGTTCTGCATGTTTCCATCACACTTTAATTTGCCATCAAATGGATCGTAACGGAACAGATCCGCCACGGCTAGAGAGGAAGAGAGCTAGAATGCATTGTTGAAATCTAATGAGCACACCAAAGTTTAGCATACTGCAATTATCCTTTCTTAAGCGATCTTTTGTCTTGCCATAATTTATTACAATCTATAATATGATATGAATATCTAAACTTTCCATGGAAGTAATACAATAATGTGCATGGTGATAATGGTTGAGCGACGACGATCAAATGAAAATTAGTTTTGCCACAGTCCTGTCTTAAAAACAAATTGCAAAATGACATTTGTCGGCATGAGAGGTACAGCTATGTTATTAGGGAGTTCAGGGACATCATTGTTTTTTAATCTTGCAATATTAACTAATCGTAGGAATATGAAAGAAAACAAGACTACAGAAAATACACCTTGTGTTGCCAAATAAAACAGACGTTTGGGAACTATCCAACTGAAGAGTGTCAATTTCAGATTGCTGGTCGTTCTAATTTGCTGAAGTGGATAATAAAAGCAACTATGGCCAAGTACATTATTACTTGGATCTTTACCCAGTGTAATCTGACGCTACTTATCTGTCCAAACAATAGCTGTCAAAAGATCTCGGTTGACATTTTGGCGCTCATGAAAGAGAGGTGCACCATTACAACTTTAAAAAAATTGATCTAGCAAGCAGTAGAGTAATTGATAGTTAACTACAGGAAAAAACGGACATAGCTCAGTTCTAGTTCAATGCAACATACTACCTAAATGTATAATGGCAGCCCAAACTGACATTTTAATAGTTTCTAGATCCAGTTGCACCAACAGCACACTATCCTCATTTTCCTGGGGGGGCAGTCGCTGTCCAGTGGTTAGAGTCTGGCTTGTAACCTGAAGGTCGTTGATACGAATCTCATGGCCGGTGTAAAGCTAGGAGTCGAAACGCACAGCCTTGCAAAAGCATATTTTTTTTACTCGTATGTGTACACAGATGTTCGACACATGCACATTGTGACAAAATGCAATGTATCTTCTAGGCTCCATATATCCAATTGTACTGTCCGTGCATGCGTGACATACGCATACAAAGTAAACGCGATTACTTTATAGTGCGCACATACTATTCTAATGACAAAATTTGCGTCACATGCACTATACTCAAAGCTTTGTGTGTGTGTGTGTGTGTGTGTGTGTTCACTTTATCGCTTTCGCTTTTCACTTGTTTTCACAATGATACCTCAAACATTATCTGAAATACATAAACAAGCTAACTTCAAGATATATACATATAAGATATACAGTACTGTGCAAAAGTCTTAGGCCACCACCACCAGACTTGTTGTTTTAGAAGTTTTAATGTCCATCCAT
>JAPMOP011186229.1:0-11353 GCA_029874735.1 Cobitis vettonica | reverse complement strand
TACTGTAAAATCTGCCCTTTCAGTATTTGTTTTTTTCAGTGTTTCAATATTTAGAAACATTCAGTATGTTCTTTTAAAGGCAGGTGTTGTGAGATGGGAGGTGAGAGACTAATCTGAGGTCTGGAAAAAAGTCATTGACCCTCTTTCCAAATCAGTTTCCTGTTTGGGTCAGTTCTGTGAATACATGTGTGTGTTTATGAGTAAAATGTTGGTGTCTGACATGCTTTTCCTCTAATCTCACACATTTGCCATAATGCGGCTGTCAGAAATAGTTCATAGAAGTCTAAAAACATGTTTTCATCCTGCGCATACAGTGTAAACCACATCTGCAGGGCTATTTATCTTAGAGCTATTCTTTCAGTCACCAACTATATCCCTTACATCACAATGCCTGCATTTCGCCTTTCTTCAGATGAAAACACATTTGTCTGATAAAATGCAAAAAAGGTCAGATTTAGTGCCATAGCATACTTTTCAGCAAAGGACACAATTAGCACAGCTAAATGCCAGCAATGTGCTATCTTTGGCTGTGATTTGCCATTAAAAGAACAAAAGGAGTCACAGTGGAATGGACCAATAACATGTTTTTAATTATAGCCAGTCTTACATGCTAATCTTTGACAAAATATTTACACTAAAGCTTGCTTTAAAATGACAGGTAAAAACAGAATTGTTCATTTATGAGAAAGATTTCTCTGAAATGTTGTCTTTCAGGCTATGAAACAGTTTACAGGAATAACAAACTTTACTGTGAGAGCTCATGTGACGCTGTGTCTGTTGTAAATATTTATTTTGCAAGGAGTCAAGGTCACTAATTTTTGTGTTATTACACTTGTCCAACCCGTGATGCAAATTGCCAACAACAGTTGATAGATATTAGTAAAATATGGGCTGACATGATGTAGAAGACAACTAAATGCAGTTATTCATTAATAATCACATCATGCAGTAATGTTTCATATTTTGATTTAAATGTGTGGACATATTGAACATATGGCATATTCCCCTATGCGTTACAGACGTCCTATGGAATTTGCCACCCAATGTTTGAGGGTTTAACTTGCAATACAAACTGTAAAGATGGAACCCCAGGTGTCTGACAGTTTTCTCTCTTGAGTTTCAGAGCTCTTGTCTGCCCTTGAACATAGCTGCAGTGGCACAGCTGGTGGTTATCTTGTCTTACAATTCACAGGTTTCAACATAAACTCTGTCTGGGAATATTTGATTTTGGATAGATGACAAGAATTTGTCTGAATGGAGGCCTTGGTGTGAATAAGCGGCAACGAAAGTATTCAGACTATATTATGTTTAGAAATGTGATTTGACCACATGCTTTTCAGTTTTCCCAGTTCAACGGTGATTTTATGTCATTGTTTCCATTGACTTAAAAATAACTGTTTTCATCTAAAAATACTTTAATTAGGAAAAATACATAGTAAAAATCTTAAATGCACTGATACCCCAGTAGGGCTAACAGCAGTAGCCTACCTTTGTTCGTGTGTTGCTAAGGAAGCGTTGCCTGTTGTGCAGGAAAGAGGGATAGCAGTTTCCTGTTATGAAGAGAGATTTTTTAAAGAGCTGCTTTCCTCCAATCAGGCCACAGATGAGTAGAAAGGAAGCCTGAGCTAAAGCAAAAACATTTAGTGTCTTGAAGAAACTGTTTAGGATCTGTTTGCAAAAATTTCTTTACCCAAAGTCTTTGATATAACACCAACAAAATTATTTAATGCTTTTAAAACCCAACAAAGACTGCTTTTATACAACAAAAACTTTTAGTTAAATAGTATTATACGCTTGTATATGGTTTGTTTAAAATATAAAATAAGGATGTTATTAGGACAAACTTAAAAACGTAAATTACATTTCAAAGAAATTCACCGGGGATCTAAAGGAACCGTTTATATTTTGACCGGAAATGGAGTAGTATCATTGGTAAAAGTGGTGATTATTGGTTTCAGGTTGGTTTCTTTTTGTGTTTTGGTCTTTGATTCCTGTATTCCCGTGAGAGGGACGCGCTGTACCTCCTCAGGAAGCGTGAGGCAAACACCTCACCAATCTCCACGCGCAGACCGGAGCGCGCGCGCATCCCTCTCATTCCTTCAGCGGGAAGCGCGCGGACCTGACGGGACCTGCTGCAACGGTCACAGCTGTGAAACAGATTTTTTTGGAGCCACACCGTCGATTAAGTGATGAAGTCTGTGTGGTTAATTTCTCAGACTTTATGACAAATGTTCCCCGAATAAGTTCACAACATCTTTGGATATATACTGTTGCTTCGGCGGAATATCAAGGAATAATGTGGAAGTATTTCATATGCCACGGTGGATGACATCCGAAAATGAGCTCAGGTGCGAAAACTTAATTTCTATTTCAAATGATTAACTTTATAGTGCTGTTAAATTAGCCTACTATGACTTGGTGCAAACTCAAAGAAATTTTAACCTGCTGTATTGCAGAGATTTGTATGAGTTGTGTAGAAAAAGTTCGAAGATTTGCTGATGCACAAAAAATAAACCTTTTAACGTTACTCCTCAGAACTGATGCTTTACTTGTATTCGTATTATTTAAAATAAATAGTTTGCTGTATTTTTATACAACACTGCTGTGTTAGGATAGCCTATAGCATTGCCGCATTAGCGGAGTAAAAACGCACAGGTAACACTTTACTATATATTTACTATGTACACAAACTATATATTTCAAATATTTATAAAGTATACACACATTATATAGCCTATAAGGGCTTTTTATATGAAGACGTTTTTAAATTGAGATTTAAATTGAGACTGTTTACCCTAGTTATACCCTAATGTCTATCTGTCTGCCTGTCTATTTATCCATTTTTAAAAAAAAATATTCTATGTCTATAAAGATATACTATCTATCTATCTATCTATCTATCTATCTATCTATCTATCTATCATAGAGACATGCACATACATACATACATAGATACGTATACATATGATTGGATAGGTAGATAGATAGATAGATAGATAGATAGATGCGCAGAGAACAGTTTTGTAGCGAAGAGTTTTGTTTTCCCTGTATTCCTCCCATTGTGTTTAACCATTTGTTTTAGGGAATTCTTGTTGCATAATTCATGTCTGAGGGGTGGGATTTATCACTAGAGTGTGAATCATGGGAAGACTGACGAGAAGGAAGTGTACATGTGTTGTGCAAAACTGCCGTCTAATAGAAAAAAATTTGGGAGAAGGGGTTCATAGAGGAGACAGGGTGCACTGTTAATGTCCTTCCCCTTTGCACTTCCTGTCCGTGGTCCTTTCAGGAGAGTCTGCTGGAATAGTTAATTAGTCGTGTCAGGAAACAACATCTTAGCAGGGTGAGCACCAAGTGCACGGTGAGTTTAATAGGACGTGCGTCAAGGCAGGTACCAAATAACAGGAAGAGGCAGGAGTGTATGAGTTTTGTCAAGCAAAAGGGTGTGTTTCATCATAAAATAGCCTTAAAGGTCTCCAATGGGCTTTTTAAAAAGACACACTTTTTATCAGGGCCTCTGGTTTAAGACATTTTATTGTATATTTTTTTATTTTTCACTTTTACTTTTAGGCTGTGTAAATGATGTCCAGTTTGACTAGAGTGACTTTCAGTAGCGTATAATCACTTCATTATGTTTTAGGTTCAGAGGTTGCAGTTCATCAATCAAATTGTCAATGTAGATCAATCAAAATGCTGCTGTAAAGGAGCAGCTGAGCTCATAATGGCATGTTGTCAGTCAGTTTGTAGTTTCATCAATTTGTTTTCATTGCAATTGCAGAGACAATCCAATTTAACAACCTACTGTAATCAGTTTTTTCTGTTTTCGCAGATTTTTAGAAGGAATTCCAAGCCTCCCAAAAAAAGACATCTGACTATAACTCTGAGCTCCACCCTGATGTCAAGGCCTTGTCACTCCACCCGAGGTTCAAAGCCTCCTGTGGCACCTAAACCAAGGCTAGCCTCAGAGGTGAGCCAAAGCATTGTGGGTAATGGGGACATAACGTCCTCAGACAGACGTGAGCTGGGTCAGGACAATGATTCAGATGTCTCGCAGAAGGAAGCAGATGCACCAGGAGAAAACTGTAAAGACGATTGCATAGACAAGGACTTATCAGACATGGTGACAAAGTTCATTGTGAACTATGACACAATTCATAACACAACTTATTATAATGAAATAGAGGAAGGCATGGTAGTGAATAAAATGGGAGAGGAGGAACTTAAAGATGGTGGCACTAATACGGCCTCTCTGAATTTAGTTGAGGTAGCTAATGTAAGTCTTGATTTAGCAGATGAGGACCACAGCAAAAACAATGATATCAGCCCACCTCAGGATGAAGAAGATGCAAATGAAAACACTCATGCATGTTCTGATAATGAGGCACCTACTAATTACCTGCTTGCAGGTGAATTATCTGAATGCAAAGACTCCCAAAACCTGTATGCAGAGATTGAGGAATCACCATCAGACCGTTGTGAGAATCCAGACACACAACAGTCCCATATCAGTGAAAGAGAGGCTGTTCTCTGTGGGCACTCTATTGAATGCAACAATGACCTCTGTGAAGAGGACACTAGTGCAGGTGCAAACTGTGTACATCATGACGCAGAAGAGGATGTGGCCTGTAATGAGACTGGGCATTCTTCAAAGTCTACAAACTGCAGTCAACCCTCGCTATGTGAGGAATACCCTTATGATGTCATTGGCACACTTGACGACAACAGTACATGGCAGGCTGAACGTGCTACCAAAGACCCATCTGGAAGATTTAGGTTTGCAGATGAGACAGTAGATGCATTTGAGACTTACTCTGTCATAGAGGTTGTACCAAGTGATTTGTCATGCACCTCTGATCCAGAAGCAAGATGCACTGAAGAGGAGCCCAGCAATGAAAAACCAATGGCCTCTGAGAACACAACAGAAGGAACATCAAACCAAGAGCCTTACTACGTATCATCGGACGATGTGGCAGATTTAGAAGAGGAACAGGCAAAATTAGGAAATGGTGTCTCTCAGCCTGCAATGCCTTGTGAGGGTAAAGAGGTGGCAGAAAATGAAGCAGTTGATGACTATGCAGATATTGAGGAACGGGATGGTGATGGGCTGCAAGTGGAGTGTTTGTCATCTGAAGATTATGTTGAGATAGGAGATGAAGATGAGCCACTCGACATGGAGAGGAAAACAAAAGGTAAAAGTGTGAGAGAAAGGTCAGCTAGACGTGGACATGCCCTCTTGAGTCAGAGGAACAGCTGCCAGCCACGTCTCAGACTTTGCAACATCACTGTTCCAGCTGATTTGGATTCAGGCCTAACTCCAGAACTTACCAACCGTGTGGTTTTTGCCCACACCACAGAAGCGTTTGAGGAAGACATAGAAGAGCTGGATTGCCATATTGTGCCTTTCTTTGAGGACTCGGACTCAGAAAGTGATGAACACATTTATGAAGAGGCTGGCTTTGACTCAGAGGGTGAGAACTTTATCTCTCTGGACAGGAAAAGCATTGTTACAAGATCTCGCTCACTCTCTGGAAAAGTACCTGGGTATGTTCCTGAGACTGTGCCTGAGGAGACGAGCACTGAGTTCCAGAATCACGATTACTACACTGTCACCTTAGACCAGAATGGAGATTCACACCCCAAGCAATCAGAACAAACAGAGGCCAATCGAATAATTCCTTCACTCAAACCAAGACACTTTCTTCTGTCTCCTCGGTCACTTTCTGTGGAGGGCAGAGATTTGTCATTCTTAGGGGAGGGTGAGAAATCCCCTAGAGAGGAAGGTAGATTGCAAAGGAAAGATGACACACTTTCGTTGCCTTGTGTCATTCCTTCTTCTGGAAGCTTTTCTCAGAGAAGCTACCAATCCTCCAGCGGTGTGTCAACACCTACATCTTTGGTTGATATCCCACCACCTTTTGAGTTAGCTTACATAACTAAAAGGCCTGTAACCAAAAGCTCTCCATCCCTTCTAATTCAACATGAGTCTCCTGAAAACACACAAAAGAAAAAGACCTCATTTAAACGTTTCTTGGCTCTAAAATTTAAGAGAAAACCTGAAAGCAAAGCCCGTGGAGATGGAAGTGTCCGTTCCTCTAGGTCGTCGTCTGAGTCTAGCCACCATGGGCCCATTCGGGTGCTGGAGCTTGATCGCAAGAGTACAAGTGGCTCCCCCCAGATTCAGTCCCGTGTGTCAAAGCCGCAACGTAACTCAGACTTACCTAACACCTTTGTTCTTTACAAAGAGAGGCAAAGGAGGCAAGGTGCTCCCAAGAGTTATGGCAACAGGGGTATTTCTAGAGTGGAGTCCTTTGAGGACCGCTCTCGACCTCCCTTCATGCCTCTGCCCCTAACTAAACCTCGCTCAATCTCTTTCCCAAGTGCAGATACATCTGATTATGAAAATATTCCAGCAATGAACTCAGACTATGAGAATATTCAGATTCCACATGGCAGGCCAACTCGGGCAGTTACTATTACAGAGTTCTTTGATGACCAGACTCGGACAACAGCACCTGTCAATGAGAATGATGGTTATGTGGACATGAATAGCTTTGCCGGAATCGAAAACAAGCCCACCACACAAGAGCAAGACAATGAAAGGTATAGTGAGTCTTATATACTTTGGTGCACAATTTGAAAAAGTTTTGTGATCTGAAAACAGTTTATTGTAGGTCAAACTGTATTGGTGGGAGAATTTATTTCTTTTATATATTCTGGCTGTAAGATTGTCTAGAGAGTTACATTTTGAATGTTAAAATCCCTTTCTCTGAACACAATGGCAATACCATCACACAAGCCTAAAGGAAGTGTTGGCCAAAACAATGTTAACAGGAAATTTGACAACTATTTGGTCACTCTGATAGTTCAGCTTGCTCCTTTTTCTGTCTCTGAAAGCTTTCTGTACTCTTCCTTGCTAAGTGAACAAGCATAAGTTTACACACCTTCTATACATAATGAAATATTATGAAATTTTAAAAATGATTTCCCCTAGTCCATATTTTTATTAAGAGGTATAATATTATAACACTGCCTGATACTTTGTTGGTGCTTTGTTATGCTTATGTTAGAGAAGCAGCCTGTGGTGCTGAGTTTCATTGAAAAGATGGACTGTGCTTGCAGGAGAGCTTATCTGATTTTCTCATTTGCGGGATTTGATGGTACATTTGTTCGAATACCCTCTCTGTGTGAAAAAGGATACAATGCAAAAGTTCAATGATACAAATAGTTCAGTTTGAAGAGAAAGCGGATTAAACGTTAAGGCTATTTATCACCTTTATTGCAATGCTCTTACAGCCTGATGCAGCTGAGTGGAGGGGAATAGAGAATAAAACAGAGATTTTCTGCCCTCTGGGTAATTTTATAATCAGATTTCCGGAGAAACGCCTGGGAAATTTACAGAATAGCTTTTATTGTAGTAGTATCTTGAATGTTCCTCATTTGATTTTTTTGTTTTTTAGAAAACAATTTCCCCCCCCAAAAAACTTATTATTATCATGCTTTGTTGTTTTAGTGGCAGCTATTCTTTTATAAATCCCCCAATTAAAAGCCAACAGAGCAAAGCAAACCAGAAAAAAAATTCAACCCAAAATTATTTGCTAATTAAGTGCTTTTGTGAAAAAGTTTGCATACCTGAACAAATACATCAGTTATTCATGTGCATTATTGCAAGATACAGCCCATACAGCTTCATTTGCTTTAGTAATGAAAGGACAACAGAAAACCTGGTGTAAAAAGCCTTAACATTCTTTGCCAACCACAGTAAGAGTATTTACGGGTCTTTAAAATCCTGTCTTCACTGCAGCACTCTGTAAACGGTATTGACTTATTTTTAAGTGCTGAGGACAGTGTGAATACTCACTATATCTAAATATTACCTCTGGCCATAATGTGTAAGTGTCACACTTTTGATCATCCTCCATTATTCAGGAGATGATATGGGAGTCAAAGACCTTTCTTCTTGTGACATTATTGACTCTGTGCAATTTAACAGCATTGCATGTTTGCAAATGGGCCTATGTGTGTGCACCATTAGCTGCTGTGTGTCCCAAGAGAACCTCTGTCTCTGCTGTTTTTGTTTCGTATTTTGAATGCTTGCAGAGAAAATTTGACATTGCCACTGTGGTGGATGAAGACTGAATGATAGGACAGTGATAGATTACAGATAATAAAGTATATTTTTCATGCCATCAGAGAAGCATTTTAATAATAGTCATCATTGGTTAGTGAGTATGTGAAATAATGATTAAGAACATTATATTGACTGTGTGAATATTGTGAATATAGTGACTATTAAACCTCATATACTGTAATGTTTAGATTCAGTCATTTCACTTTAATGGAAATACAAAGGTTATTACTTTTGCTGCAAAACCCTCTAAGTGCATGCAAGCTTTTTGGGGAAAGATTTTCACTCTACTAAAAAGTCTTTAGTCAATCTTCACTGACATTTCTGAATAAAGGTAAAAGGCTCAAAAATTTCAGTATATCCTAATGTATTCGGTAAACCTCAAACTTTTGCAGCTCCACATTAAAATTTGACGTACACGCGCTGTCGTTAATCCATTCATCTTCCATGGACTTAAAGAACTTTGCTGAAAAATTGGTGTGGTTTAATGGATTCTGCCAACTCAGCGGTATTTCTGAATGGCCTAAGGCTGGGATTAAGGGAATTTGAAGCAAAAGCATTTGATGAATATATAATATATGCCAAGAGCATTAGATTAATATCATCTTATTTTTGACGGATGTGGTGTTTAGTGGCTTTTGCATCTGAGTTCTTTATATAGACACTATAAAAATACTGATCTAGAAAACATAATAGAGCAACAAAAGCTAGTGGTTTTAATGATAACAGAAGCTTACTGTAAAAAAGAAGAGGCATATAAAATAAATTAACAAATAAATTAAACAAAATATGCAAAGACAACATGGAAAGAAGGGGAGGTGTCAGAATGTATATTCCCTGGGATCGAACCCAGGGATTCTCTGCCAAGTGAGCTACCTCCCGAACCTCCCCCAAAAACCCCAGGCACTGAATTAAATAATTAGAAATAAGATAATAATTAGCTTTTTTAATAAATATGTTTCATTATGCATCTGTTAAATGTTTTCCCATATGTGTTTAGAAACAGCATTGGTTTTAGAGTTTAGTGACTAAACCATTTAATGCAAATTGAACAAGAACAGGAGATGACCAGCCTTTGCTGCATTAATATGAATGGTTGTTAACTAATAAATAAAGTTGTTAATGTAACATTAAACAGTAATACATCTGTTTAATGGCGCAGTGCATCAGACCCTCATGTTCACTTAATTATATGATAATGTGGTTATTACTATGTATAATATTCCGAAGAGAATGTGCTATGGCTATATGTCAGCTTGTGAGTTTTCCTTGGATTGAGGAGCTGTCTTTATTTAAAGTCGTGCCTGTATTTTGATGTGGGCTATTTGCATTAAAACACTCACAAAGTTGGGTGCGGGCCTGGATTGATCCAGTCGAGTTGGGCCTGGTGCTCAGGTCATTGCCAGGTTATCCCAAGGGAGCACACACCCAGCCAATGAGCCTCCACACCACTGTTTACAGGAAATGCAGGACAAGGGCGAGGGGACAGGGTCAGTGGGATGGGGTGGAGACAGGCAATACCGATCTCTCAGACTCCCCTGCGACCTAAACAACAAGGTGAGGTGTGGCACAGTCAGGAAAGCAAGGCCCCACAAAGATGTTGTTGTTGTCATCGTTCCCAGCTTTCTCCATGTCTTTCTGATATTGTAGCAAAGGCACAGCCCCTTTTCGACTGAAATAATATTTACAATGTCTCGTGTAAAAAAAATTGTAGATATCCCTCAATAATTTGTGCACAATCATTTAAACTTAAAGTGACAATTGCATTAATAATCTTTTTCAATTAAAGGCAAATGAAGTAGGATATAATTAACTAAAATGAAATAAAAAATTCCAAAAGATAAACAACACCCTTTATATATGTCCAAAATATTAAAGCTACCAAGCTAAACCATACATCTCCTAGTTTAACAAACACATTTCACCAATCACTCTCTCCTCATCTGCATTCAAATTTCCAACGTTTTGTTAAATGAAGTCTGATAATGAAGTCATCTCAGCGATGCTTATCTTCCGTAATAGCACTATTACACGGATTCATACAGAGCAACACTACTTGTTTTACTGGTTTTCTGATGTATATTTTATTATCAAGAGTTTAAATCAATTGAATTACATATAACAAGCCTCAGGAAAGCAGCAGGCAGTAGGATATATAGGTCTGTTATAGGAAATCATTGCACTTTCTCTGTAATTTTCACCAGTAAATTTAGCTCATGAGTACCTTAAAGAAAACAGCTTACAAGTGAAGTGCTTTGCTCCATAATTGCTTCTCATAAATGGTAATGTTAAAAAAAAAACAGGGGATTGTGTAAATCGTCACTTTTGTCCTATAGGGAGATCATGTAAGATGGAGATGATTATGAAATGTGTCTTGTTTTACGTATAGCATCAATTTTACTTTATGTTAATATTAAGTATTATTGTTCAGTTTGACAGCACAAAGCAATTATTTCTAAGTAGATGCTTGACATGCAAGAAAACATATTGTTATGTTGTGACAATTGCCTCACTAGAAAGGATACCAACAAAGCGAAATCCAAAGGTGATAGTAAGAACGTGATTTCGTTTTATATCCTGGAGAACATGCAGAAAGTTTTGTTCGAATTTATTTAGTATAGTAAAAGAAATTGCTTGTTTTATCTTATGCTAACTCTTAAATTACTTTTACTGAAAATGGAGTCCTCAGCTTTTGAGATCAATGAAGATTGTGGTGATGTCCTGCCAGAAGGCACTGTATGTGCTTCATCTGGGCCCTAAATAAACTGTCACCTTAGCTCCACCAGTACAGCTGGCTATGAGCAATGAGCAATTTCCATTTCCTCCAGACAGTGTGTGTGTGTGTGTGTGTGTGTGTGTGTGTGTGTGTGTGTGTGTGTGTGTCAGTCAGTCAAAGAATGCCTAAGCCTCACAGCCCTTTTTCATTTATTGCATACTACATATTATAGTAATTTCCTTTTAGTATTTATATCCCACATAAAATACTATAGTATTTACTGTGGTAAGCTGTAATAAAATTCCTTGATGCAGTGTTTTTAAACTTATGGTAAATACTACAACAGCACTGTATACTATAGTAATTAATATACAATACCATAGTACCACATATTACTGCAGTATATACTATATTATTTTTTATTTAGGATTGATGATTTAAAATCGTGAGTTTTAAAGGTATTTTACACCCTATGTCAGGTTGCTTACAAAATGCAATCTCACACACACACA
>JAPMOP011185866.1:0-10161 GCA_029874735.1 Cobitis vettonica | reverse complement strand
GGGTTGAAATAGCATGGTGCATAAATAAGATAATCATTCAGTTGTATTATATACTGTATGTATACATATACATTTTCTACTGTATGTAACGAGATATTATTCTTTCAAAACAATGAACTCTTGCCAGTTACCTAATTATGTCCTTTTATACAACTTTACTACTTTTTGGCTCCATAAGTAAGCTGTGTAAGGTACTGTAGTTGATTGTTGATAGTCATACTGGCCCCTAGTGGCTAGAACCACAACAGTGCATTTTAAAACATCTCATTTCTCCACTGAAAACATACATTCTTAAAATAGTTGTGTTGGTTTTATAACTTAAAAGCATAACATTTTTTCTCAAGTCTTTGCTCATCTTGTCAAACAATGAACGGCATCATGTTGCGAGTTGATGTTCAAGAAAAGCAGAGTCTTTTGTTTTACTGTATGCAGAAATTTACCCTGGCACTCTGTTACGAGAGACGGTGCTTAATTGATCTTTTATGCTGTAAAGAGCCTGCGAGTCAGACATCAAAATGGCCATTCACTGTAATTACACATCACGTTGAGACTGACAGACACAAGAGAGAGAGAGAGAGAGAGAGAGAGAGAAAGATGCAACACACACAAACAATCTTTCTGTAATGTTTCCATCAATATTTCCACAGCACACCATCCCAATACCCCTCTCTTTTTTCTCTCTCCATCTCTATCTCACTTTGAAATGTGTTGATCTTTGAGGATAGATGTGTGTGTGGAGTCTGGAGGTCTGGTCACAAATGCCTGAGGCTTCATATGCATCCATCAGAAACTTGAGCTTTTTCAGTACAGCTACATCCTGTGACCTCTGTGACCTCTGCTCATGCTCTGAAGACCAATGTGACCTGTGAGCACAATGCCAGCATCTCATATAGGGATTTGTGTCTTGTACTGGCCTTGATTTGCTGTATTGTCCTTTTGTTCTTATTAAACACATTTATAATGGCAAAGATCAAATTGAAGTCTCTATATTGGATTTTATATATATATATATTTAAATAAAAATGAATAAAATGTAGTTTATTAGTATTACTTAGTAGCTTTCAGTAGCTTTTCAGATTTTTTTAATCGACATGGTTGAAACAAGCATTTTTATTAACCCGCCAAATAGGCACAGTTAATGGCTAATGCCGAAATCTTTAAGTGGCCAAATATTATCAGAAAAATTGGACTGAGTAATAAATAAAGAAAGCAGTTTTGCCTTCCATCTCATGCCTTAAGCATTTGGACAAACATGTTGTGAAACAGCAGCAGTCTGCAGAAGTCAAACAGCTGTTCGGAGTTCTCACGTCAACACTGACTGATAAGAGTATTTGTTCATTCCCCCATCTGCATCTGTTCCCATGTTTCTCTTAGATAAAACTGTTTAGATTCCTTCTACATGAATAGAGGTTTTCGGTCTCAAGTGCTGGTCATGGTCGTCCTCTCACAGAAAAACAGTTTAATCTCTTTAGCTGTAGAATGGAGCACAGGTTTGAGGTCCTCTCCAACCTGTGCTTCATTGTACACAGCTCCAATCCAGCTCCTGTCTGCATGGAGAGATTTCAGTAAATTCTCTCAGTAGGCTCATCTGAAGCTCCTCTGGTTATATGGAGGATGAGCTTCAATCCCTCAGGCTTTCACATAAACTTCATTTGATTGAGTTATGGCCTAAAGGGAGTTTCTACTCAATAAAACCCAAAGCTCAATGTATGGATTGCTAGTCTTACAAGGTCACACTGGGAATTTTCTTTAAAAAAGTACCTCAGGGGAACATTGACACGCTTGAGAAATTTTCAGAACTCTGGTCATTCCATCATGAATTTTATTTGAAGATCTTCAAAGATCAGAAAAGTGATATTTTTTTCATTGCCCTTACTGCTGCTACAAAGGTTCAAATCGTATTCACTTGGATGTCCTGTCTGCTGGACATTGGCCTCCTGGAATGTACCACAGATAAAGTTCACGGCACTACAGGAAGGACAATAGAAGTTTTGGTCAGACGTGTAACCTTATCATCTTCAAAAGACTGCTGGAAAACAGGCCAATCTCAACATAATGGTGCGTTCACACCAGATGCGGAAGAAGCGTTAAGCGTGAGTGATTTACATGTTAAGTCAATGCAAAGACGCGACTAGACATCCTGTGGCATTTTTAGCACACATGAATGAGGTGGCGCGAATGACAAAATTTCACATGCGAATAATGCAGATTTCATCCCCGAATGAAGCGAGTAAACTCAAAATGTTCAAGCGTCCAACTACGCGTGAGTAGTCAGTTTTTTCCGCTTCTTCTACTTCTGGTGTGAACGCATCATAACACCAACTGTGACGTTACAGTCAAGATGTATGCCCCCCACGTTAAATTAATTACATATTCTTACAATGCTAAAAACAAAGTTGTAACTGCTGAGTTAGC
This sequence comes from Cobitis vettonica, assembly GCA_029874735.1. NCBI lineage: Eukaryota > Metazoa > Chordata > Actinopteri > Cypriniformes > Cobitidae > Cobitis > Cobitis vettonica. The sequence goes on along the minus strand of JAPMOP011185866.1, from coordinate 7,746 downwards.
GTTATATGCTAGTTAATGCTATATACTAACGTTTAGGATGAAGTTCTACTATTGACGTTACAGTTACGTTTTGCAGGTCAATACTGGAAAAAAAACATAAACTTACCACTCAGAAACGCCCATTAACAATCTCCAAACTATTGATTATTCCTCAATTCCGTATCTTCATCTGATACTTTACAGGCTCAAACATATAATGCATGTTTACACACACACAGAGCTACTGAAAAGAGCTGCTCTATGAGACAGCCAATCGGAGCAGAGCTCAACATTATTATTTATGTATTCAAATAAGGTAACAATAGACCATTTCATTCTAAAGGCAAATCTTGAGGTTGTAAATGGGCATGTATAATCGTCTCTGGATCATTTTTGCACTTAATAAAGCCACATACCTTCCATGTACAGTAAATATCAGAGAACAATTTAACATATGATTTCAATACATTCTTTAGCACCTTTAGTCACAAAAAAGTGACATTTTGAGAAAAAGCTGCAGTAATTAGACAAAATCTGTGCATATTTGCAAAAAACTGATTTATAATAATGTAAGCTGGTCTGTCTCTTTACAGTGCAGTTTGATGGTGTGGAAAAGTCCAGAATGTCACCCACGAAAGACATGAAGTCCCGCCCACTCCAGAGGCACTCTAGCGGCTGCCTGGTCAACACTAAGATGAGCTCACTGGATCAAAACGCTCCTGCAGTAGGGGAACGCATAGACCCTTCCATGCCTCTGGAAAGCCAGTTGTGAGTTAAACTGATCATCCAACCTCAAAACGAAGAAATTAGTTTTTATTACATTACATTTATGCATTTGGCAGAAACCTATATCCAGAGTGCATTCAAGGTGTGCATTTTTTTTGAGCATGTGTGCATTTCCCTGGAAATCGAAACCACAACCTTTTGCATTACTAACGCAATGCTCTAACAATTAAGCTACAGTAATACTTTTATTAATAGTTTATGATGGTCTTGTCTCTTTCAGCTGGTATCATGGAGCGATTAGTCGGACCGATGCAGAGTCTCTGCTGAGGTTATGTAAAGAGGCCAGTTATCTGGTGAGAAACAGCGAGACCAGCAAAAATGACTTCTCACTGTCACTCAAGTAAGAATATCACACACTTACACACACTGAGATACATTAACAAAGAGCTCTACATTTCAAACATGAATTGTTTATATGTGACGGCGTACTGAACCCAAACTATTAACATTTTACAGTCATTTGCTCACCCTAATGTCATTTCTATGTGTTTCATGTAGTAAGTCTTACAGGTTTAGAAAGGCATGAGGGTGGATTTCAAAATCTTAAAGTGACCTTTTAATAATTAACAGTGAGATTATTTGATAGTCAAAGTCAAGAGTAGTCGGTTGGTGCTTTGCGGTTAGCACATGTTCTGTCACGTTGCTGCCATTTACATTTATGCATTTGACAGATGCTATTTTCCAAAGCGACTTACAGTGCATAACGATTTTTTTTTTTTTTAGGGGCTTTTATGGCTTTATTTGGGTAGTTTTTAGTAGAGAGATGACAGGAAAGTTTTGGGTGGAGGTCGAAAACAGAAACGATCTCGGGTCACCATGAGCGCACTGGCGCTATACAGTATGTTGGCGCACTAACCACAGAGCTATCGGCACCGACCAAGCTAAACATTTTAATCAGCATGTGTGTCTCCTGGGTTCGAACTCATGACCTTTTGCACTGCTAACGCAATGCTCTACCACTGAGCTATATAGGAAAACTTGCAACAGAGAACTCGATCCAGTCCCTCCCCTTATATCCGTTATTTCCCGTCCACTCTCAAATGAAAGCCCAAAAAAGCATGGCGCCTGTTTCAATACACTGTGTGTGCATGCATCACGTCCTTCATCCTTTGCCACGTTTCAGCATGAGATCATCTCACATAAGTCATTTCCACCCCCTTTTCGCTGACGTGTCCTTTTGTCTGAAAGCAGCCAGAGTCACCTCTTAACCCTTTACACCTCCAAGTGTACCCATACCTTCATCAAGCCTCTTACTCCAGTAACCTTTTCGCAGCGGTTCACTTGGTGACATGCTGACGTGCCGCAATGCCGAGTTTATTCAGACTGACACTTCCTTTCTCTCTCTCTGACCCGCTGGCTTCCTTCGGCGGCCTGTCTGCAGCTCTTTTTTTTTTAGCAGGTGAAAGCCCAGGGGAGCAGCAGGGGTTATAGGAGCACGTGCGGACGGATCTCTGATCCGATTGGTGCGCTCTGACATTTTATCAAGGCAATGTGACCGTGTAGTGACTTGTTCACCTTTATGGCAGTCACCTCACATTAGTTCACAGAGGAAAAGAGGGAGTTAGAAAAAGATGGAGGGGCGGAATTTGGAAGTTACAATAAGGTGCTAACATTTGATTTATAATGATGAAGATTCCTGGTAGCATGTTTTGATGAAATAAGCCATGAGTGGCCTTGTGATTTTTGTATGGGTGTTCTTAAGGAACAGCATGGGTAAAATGGACAAATTCTGTAAAAAAGAAAACAGGGGGTGGCAAAGTGGCTCAGTGGGTAGCACTGTTGCCTCACAACAAGAAGGTCCCCGGTTCAAGCCCCGGCTAGGTCAGATGGCCTTTTGGGGGGGAGTTTGCCTGTTCTCTCTGTATCAGCATGGGTTTACTCCGGGTATTCCGGTTTCCTCCCACAGGCCAAAAACATGCAGGTTAGGTGAATTGGAGATGCCAATTACCCCTCCCCTAACCTTTGTATGGATTAATTTATGTGAATCAACTTGTGTATGGATTAACCAGTTCCATGAATATAGCCATTGATGCTGGAATGGCATGAAGTATGAATAAAGAAAGGAAAGAAGAAAACACATGTAAAATACTGTGCAGTAAATTTCTCATTTAGTAACAGAGGTCCCTTCATGTTGTATTAAACCAGACCTGATAGCCATATAGAAACCCAAGTTTTTACCCACAGTCAGTCCACAGAGACTCTTACATGCAAACTATTCATGTCAGAGTCTACTGAAATAATATTAATGGCAATATGAAATGGTCCTAGGTGTGCTCAGCATTACTAATAAGGGTTTGTGCTGCATCTAAATCACTGCTTAAATTAAGAATGGTGTCTGTGTAAAGAAAAGAGATTGATCTGAGGATTACAGGCCTATATGATCAAACTTCTTTAATTATTTTTTTAAAGCTTTTATTAATCTTGACCTGAAGTTATAGGAGCTGTGTTTCAAACCATAGTGAGCTTTCTGTTCATCACCAACAAGGCAGTTACCTTCTTATGCAGTAATCTTATTCTTAAAACGAAATCCACTAGAAATAAAATTGACGTGTACATTTTTTTTGTGTTACATCATCTTGGGATCCAGTGTTCAAAGTATTCAATGGATTTGCTGTCTTTCATAGCCTATTTCTTGACTAAGCCCTGTTGAGACGCTTTGGTACTGAATGAAATTTAAAGTATTTTAGAGACCCAAAGGTGTATCACTGTTAATACTATCAGAGGCCCCAGAATTCCCAGCTACATGCCTGATTTTAAAAAGCTGCTACCTTTTGGAGAAGGCTTTTGCATTGGGGCTATGATGATTAAATGAGGTCTTGGTAGGCAGTTTTTGGAACAGAGCGTTGTTTCAAAGGCAGATTAGTGGGTCAGAGCAGAGCATAAGTAATATAAATGAGCCCATTCGCTTTAAGATCTTAAACACCAAAGAAGGGTTAGCAGTTTCCTGGTTTATGGATGGAGAATGTGAGAAAATGGCTAAAGGGTGTGAAATAAATCTCTTCTGAACAGAGGGAGCATAAAAGTTTATGTATTAACACCATGCTAATGTGCAACCTCACCAGGACCACAAGCATTGCACGGAAATGGAGAGCAGGTCTCTGCTGAAACGCACTCATTGGGCTTGTAATTCAAACATATGCTATAAAACCAAGCTCTCATCTGCAATTTCTGTTTTTATCACATGCAATAAAATCATCAGCAGATTATTATTAGCATCCCCAAGAATTTCCTTTATCTCATGTTTACCATCTCATGTTTAATCTGACATCTGAGGTTTCGCTTTGCACCCTAATAAAGATAGCATTTTACAGAAATGTTCTGGGTAAAATTCAGATGAAATAAAATATATAAATATATTTTATGTTAGAGAGTTCTGCAAATCAGGTAGTCCATTTATGCAGAATGGTAAAAAAACAGTAAAGCACTTGAAAAAATGAAAGGACATTGTTGTGCACAATAAACTGGTAGCATTTGCTCAACACATTAGTGCTGGATGAAAAACACAAATTCATATCTTGGTAATTTTGGGATGAATGGTGATATACCATAAATATTACAGTGTTTTCTATAAGTGGGCTAATTGGAATACAAGTCAAAGCTTCATGTGAAATCAATCACCTTTATTAAAACAGCATATGAAATATGAAATTTAAAGACAAGGATTTCCTCAATGTTTAAAATAAATATATAGCTGCACAACATGCAAGCTTTTTACGTTTGACCACAGTGTGCGTTTCTGGCAAAGCTTCTGTTGCAAAGAAGGAGGGTCATATCAGACCATATCGATAAAGACAATATTGTCTCATCCCTTATAACACTGGGTAAAATACAAATATGTGACCAAAACTCGATTTACCACCCATCCCAAGAATATCAAAAAGCACGTGATGTGACTTACAAAACATACTTCATGCAACTGTCCTATAAAGTACTTTACATACAGTACATCAAACTCCACCCACTACAAATATGGATATGAAGAGTTCAGATGCAAAACCCTCTAAGTGCGTCTGACATGTTTTCTTGTAAATTAGCATTTTTTTTATCAGGCTCTTAATGGATTCTGGTAACCGTGGTATTATTGAATGACCTGAAGCGAAAGTGTTTGATGAACGTGCATGACACGTTTTTTTTTTTTGACGGAGGTGACGTTTATCTGCTTTTGCATCTGAGCTTCTCATATGTTCATCCACCTAAAACAAATAACCTCATATCTAAAATAATGTCAAAAATCGCACATTTTTATTTTCCAACAAAATTTTCTTTTTCTTGTTTTACAAACGGAGAAACCAGTAAAATTTTTCATAGAAAAAAATGATTGAAAGCATACTGCTAGTAGAGCGTAACCCACATTAAACCCAGAATAATCCTTTAAAGATGGCTTTTTAAATATGATAGGAAGATACATTTAATATTGCGGGTTGCCAAGCGACTTGTGACTCTTCCTCATGCAGTTAATGAGCCACATGAATGTTGCGATATATATGCATAAGCATATCTAAGTCCCTGAATATTTGCACTACCATAAGCCACAGTGACACCAGATCTATAAAGTGAAATGAATCCGTGGAATAAAAGGAAAAAATGATTTAAAGTTTCCAGTGATAAGAGCACAAAGGCAGTGGTGTCCTCCGTAATGCCTGAAAGCCTCGCTCTTTCATCACCAGTCCTTACATCTTACGCCTTTTGTTCGCGTACGGCTGATACGATAAGTGGAAAATCAAATCTTTTAAAGGTAGACAATAGAAATCCTTTAGTAAAGAAATTTACATATTGATGCTTGTGAGCTTTTACAGCCGTCTCCTGTAACCTCAGGCCTTTCTCCTTGCGTAGAGGGATTAATCACAAACGCTTTACGGGGGCTTTTAGATGCTTTTAGCAGGTTCTTTTGTCATAGCAGTCATGCGTAAGGGTCTCTCAAGGGTCCGTGGGAGAAGAAATGTTTTCTCATCTCTCCTAATGATGATGAAAACTCAGATAATGACAGGCAGCTAATCAACCAGAGAGCAATCGGAGCCCTAAACAAAGATGGGTGGAGGAGATGGAGGGATTTATTTATATTTAATGATAGCAAACATCATCTGTTTGATTGCAGGATAGTGTTCGTAGAGAGGCTTTGTTGATTCTTTAGGTTACCTCTAATAGCTTGCTGGTGGACCCTTACTTATTTATTTACAGATTAGTAAGGGTTTATTTATATGGTATATCTCTCCCTGCAGTTGTATCCTAATTCCTTCCCGACCCATAAGATTTGTAGGGGATGTTTGTACACCTTGGCTGTATATGTAGAATGCCTAAAAATGACATGGTTGGGTTCAAATTGGACAAAAACACATTGCCGGTTAAAATTAGTTCAGAAAATGTCCATATCTGATCCAACTGTGGGTTTTAACAACCCAAAATTGCTTCCAGTGTACATTATCAATTAAAAACTTTGGGTAACTCAGCCACAATAATAATGATGCAAAATCTACATTAAAGTAATACAGTACAAGTTGATTCAGTTTGTAGCAAATCTGCACAATTCATGTTGAATTTAGGCGTTTACTGTACTCTATATACGATTTATTGTGTTATCTCCCACTTTTCATCACGTTGGACACCAATGAGATGGCAGCCTTTATAAATGCAATTAAGTGATAAGTGAGGTGTGGACTGGCCACATTGAAAAACTAGGGTCTGTTGGGACTTATCTTTGTGTCCATGTGTGCATGTAAGGCAAAAAATTTCAGTTCAGTGCTTGTTACAGATTGACCTCCGTTAGTGTGACGCAAGTCTTATTGGATGAAAAGCTTCTGCTAAATGCAAAACAACTCCCAAATTTTTTATACTTTTTCTCTGTAGGTACACTGATGAATAACTATTTTTAATATGGGCACAGCAGTGTATAGTCGAGTACAGCTGAATGGCTTTTCCACTGTTTCTCATTTGGACAGGGGATTACTGTGAGAAGCACTGAGACGTATATAAGTAGATTTGTACATTTTCTGAAGAAAATGTGTGAAGTGCTTGTCTGTGCAAATGTTGTCACTAAAGGTTTTGCAGGCTTCAGTATGTTAATGTATAATTGCTAACCTGTGGCTGGATGCTTAGACTGTTTAGACTAGTCTTACAAATTAGTCATCTAGTTTGTCCTTTCTGTAAAATCCTGGCTAAAGTCTCATAATGTAATAATGAGATAAAGGTTGATTTCACATTGATTTCATCTTGATCTCATTGATATCTTTGACATGACTTTACTTAGTCAATATCAAGGTTATGTGTTTTCACCGAATGTTCTTTACAGTACATTATGTTGCAGGATTTTCTGTAGAAAACAACAAGGCAGGGTCACATTTTTTCTTTAGGATTGGTAATAACTTTTTAAGTCAGTTACATATAAAGGTAGATGGTTGCAAATAAAGTAGCGGTTGCATCCCATCCCTGGATAAAATTCTGTAGTGTAGATATGATTCGAATCGTTATCTCGCTTAAGTTTTGTACTTGGGGGTTTAAAATTGCAGTCTATAACCGTTTTGCTTAAAATAAACAAAAATGAGTTATACAGTAATGATGAGTAATAATTTGAGCTGTCGGGTACGATTTCACAGGAAATGCTGGTGTGATGTCAACATACATAAAGAATAGTACATAAAGTAAGCTGAAATTTTATGTTTCAAACAGAGAGAACGATAGAGAGAAAGTTACAGACTGCAGTTTTAAACAAACCATATTTTATGGACCGATGAAACAAAAGTTGAATTGTTCAGGAAAAATAGTATGGCGCAAATAGGGCACAGCTTACCAACATCAAAACATCATCCCAACAGTTGATTTGGGCATGCTTTGCTGCCTCAGGGCCTGGACCACTTGCCATCCTCAAGGGGAAAATTAATTTTTTTTTTTAAGTTGCAGCATTTTTTATGATTTCCACAAAAGTTTAATGCCTTTCAAAAAAAATTATTTAAATATATAAACATGCCATATATCAAATGAAACCCT
>JAPMOP011185674.1:0-10488 GCA_029874735.1 Cobitis vettonica | reverse complement strand
ACCACATTTTCAAAACTCTTCACACAGTCAGAAAAACAGAAGTTAGTGCAGACCAAACTGTGAACCATTTTTCATTGCTTTCAGACAAAATGCATTCAGTTATCACACTTTTCAAAATTTAGGAACTCTTTTCTCATTCGTACTCCACAACATGTAAACTACTTTGTAATTGCAGCACATTTTTCTAATGTTAACACACTGCATTCAAAAGGGTTGAAAACAGAATGATGGCAAATTCCACTCAGGTGTTCTGCCTCAGTCTCATACCATGATTTAGTAAAAGGGGATAGTTTGAAACTAAATTTTTGGCAAATATGGATCAAAGAAGAGTGATTCAGAGAAGATACTTTCCAAGATGCATTGCCAGAGACGACATAAGATGTGAGGTTGATGAGAACTTGTGGCCAAATGCAAGAGAGAAGGCAGACTAGAACCGTCACTGTAATTTACCATAATGAACAACTACACATGTTGTTACAGTAATGTGTAGACTGTATTTTATTTATTCTTTTTTTTATTATCATTGCAGCCCTGGAGTTTTTTCTCTCTTTTTTTCACCTTTTTGCTGTTTTCAAGTACTATATTCCTATAAAAAAGAATCTGAAAATTTCTGAATCATTCTTGTTACAAATGCATTCAATAAAGTAAAAAGGTGTTACATGAAGAACTGATTTATGTGGAAAATAATGTACAGTTTTGAAAATGTGGTTTCGGTATTGAACAATGCTTGTTAGCAAATGAAAAAAACTGTAATTGATGGTAAATTAGGAGAAGTCTTATCCTGCCATCTAATGGTGCTGCTTGTGTTCAATGATTCTCGTAGGTATGCACGTATGATTTTGCCAACATATTACAGTGAGTATGACAGACTATAATGTAAATCACATATGTACTCTTGCAGGTGATCAATTGTTTGATCTTATATGTTTTAAGTACAGGGATCTGCAATGATTTACAATTGTAACATGGAAAGTTGCCCTGGGCATCAAAGAGAATAGTCAGAGAAGAGATATATGTATCAACATATAATAGCTGAATGTCACTTTGAATGATTTGCCAATGACTCAAATTTGAAATAAATAAAAACAATGGAAGATTGTAATCAAGTATAACGAGACAACTTTGTGAGTCTCTAAATTACACTGTAAGTCTGAGGATTTGAAGTGAAATTAAAGAAGTGAGTGCAGCTCTATGAACAGACAGAAGATGGCGCAATAGTCATCCTTCTCAAGGTCATTCGTGATGTGGAGCAGCCATAGTCGATGCTAGAAACTGCACAGCATCACTTGGTCCATCGCACGTGTTGTACAATTGTAAAATGTAATTAAATTAACTGATTCATTTAACTCGTTGTTTATGGTGTCTCTAACTTTGTTAAAGTAATGCAACATAATAATTTAAATGTAATGAAAAATAACTATTTGTATAGGCCTTGTATTTGTAACTATCATTTAAAATCAGAATATACATTTGTTGTAAAACATGAAATTATTTAGGCTTTAAATTAAACACCATTTTAAGACAGCACAATTGAACTAATAGCCTACTGGTTACTAAATTTCAGTCTTAAGTACATTTCATTACAGTTATTCTAGCACATCATTAATATAATTTTATATCATTTTAACCCGGGTGTGTTATAGAAAGAGACACTATGAATAAATTATAATGAATACTTCAAAGGGGAAAAATGCCCAGTATCCGTCATTGATGGGAAAGCTCAGTATGACGCATCACTGTAAGAAGGTGATGATCTGCACGTAGTCCACATTGCAGCAGTCTGTATAATAAAACACGAAACTTCCGCCATCGCTGTTGTAGAAACATCACTACTAAACATAAACGACCTCGACCCCACTGCAAATATATTTGTTTAATAAACTTAGGGTGACTAAAAATAAATGTTTTAATACATAAATTACATTTTCCGCATCCTTCTACGAAGGCGGGGTCATTACAGACGAAAACGTGCCGCTTGCCATGCGAACTCGATAGCGTGCCGCGTGACACGCGTCGAACCAATCAGAGCCCGAGAAAGGCTCTCGCGTGGAACGCTTCCTGATGCCCTACACTTAACAAGTGCCCGAGACTAGCAGCTTGCTCTGCCTTCACTGCTCTGCGCCACGTTCAGGATCACATTGCCCTTGCGCTGCTTAGGCCAGATAAGGTACGAAAACAGGCACATTTTTTAATCTTTAGCATTTTAACATGGAGAAACATTTGTACAACATACCGAAAAATTTGAGCTGTTGTATGTATGTTATATTAAATGGGTGTGCGTGATGGTTGACCGTGTTGTGCAATACTCAAGGTGATGCTTTTACTTCGGTGATACGCGTTTCAATCCCAAAGTATTTCGATATAATTTTCTTATTTTTTTCATTGAAGCACGATGTCGCTTTATGTCATGGTGATGTAAGTTATTTTTAACAGAGGAGAGAGCGAGAGCTGTTTTTGGTAACGCAGTGGGGTGTCATGTTACGTCGTTTAAACGTTGATTTAAAAACCTAAAACTAGTTTAGTAGAGAAACTGTGATTCGTATAAGCTTATCTTAATGAAGTTTTAATTGCAAAATACATTAGGGTCTGATTTGACAGCGGATATTTTTGGGGCCTGCCACTAGAGGCTGCTTTTTTAACTAAAATTAGCTTTCCTGATTTAAATCGTTTCCCCAATATACAAGTTTTAAAGATGCGAACAGACTTATTTTAGACAAAATTATGCATTGCTCTTAATTATATTTGAGCATCGTATTCAAATGAGTGACAGTGAGTTTGTGTAAGTATAAATGGGACACCGTTTGTATGGTGATTTAAATATATTTTAATTGGATTAAAGTTAATTTTAGTTATTCTGGGTTTATAACTGAGAGCAGCCTTGTCGACAAGGGGCTGTCACTTGTGACTGTCAGTCTCAGTTAACCCCGCCCACTGTTTTGCGTGCAGTAGGAAGTTTCCAGACATGTAAGGCTACAGGATTTTCCATTGGTCCAAATTGGCTTGTGTTTTGTTGTTTTTTAAGCACATTATATTAACTCGGCAGGAAGTGATTTTGTTATCTCTAGGGGTTTTCGTTTTCTCATGACACACACACACACTATATGGATGTGTTTTATATGTATGCACTGCAGCATACTTGTGTAAGGGAAATCCTGATACAACATCAGCATTTAGCAGATGAATTATGACTAGAATGAATGTAAAAGCATGTCGAAGAAGAGTATTGTAGTCTTAGTGCCAAATGTCCAATATAGTTGCATTTGTAGATGAACAGGTGCTGACAGCTGAAAGGCGCAGCTTTTCATGGCTGAAGAGGGAAGTCGTCATCTGTTAACTGTGTAACTAGTTTGTTTACTCTGTCCACAGTGCCCATTGTTCGTCTTAACTGTTAAAATGTGGTGGATTACTCAGTTTGATCTTATAGTGACTACTTTAACTGAAACTATCATGAACAGAATGAATACTAATGGAACGTGGTGAAACAGTGGCGTTACCTCCTCATATCTGACTCACCTGTTGAGTAATTTCCTGTAGGGAAGTCACCATAAGGCCTGCATTGGGATTTTTCAGTCACCACAGTTACCGCTAGACATGTTTAGTGTTTTCTAATATCAAAACTAGCGGTGTACAGAGGTCCAACTTAAATGAAAATGTACATTGAACTAACCATTTTTTCATAGCCAGTGTTTTCTTTAGTGATCTGTTTTTGTGAAGGATATCAGGGGCTCAGATGGAAAAGCCGCTAAACACCACCTCTGTCAAAAATGAGATGATGATATTAAGCGAATGCTCATCTTGGCACGTATTTTCGATTAATCAAATACTTAAAAATCCGCTTAATCCTGCCCTCAGGCCATTCCGAAATACTACTTTGTGGGCAGAATCTATTAAGACTCTGTTTTTTTTATTTTTTTAAATGCTCATTAACAAAAAAAGATGTCAGACGCACTTAGAGGGTTTTGCATCTGAGCTCCTTGTATCTTATTTTTGTCATTCTTTGGCTTTCAAAACTCTCTGTAAACTCCTCAGATTATCATACACTTTCTTTTTTACTCAGAAACTGCACGATGTCCATCCTTAAGATCCACGCTCGTGAGATTTTTGACTCCCGTGGAAACCCCACGGTGGAAGTTGATCTCTACACCAAAAAAGGTTTGTATTACAGAAAACAATTTTTTAATTTGTTCAATATTTCAGTAAAACAATGACCCATACATTATAAATATGATCCATTCATCCATTTTGTAATATCAATTCAACAAATGCATTGTTAAGGATGGTTATCTCCACTCATGTGCAAAACATGTACACAAAACATAGTACATTACACAGCAGGCTTGGCATCAATACAAAGTGACAATGGCTGGCATTGCGTATAGTGTTACTCTGGCATACAGTCTGAATGCGTTGGTAGTTTCACATGGGTGAGCGTGTAAGCTCCCCTCTTCTTATTCAGACCCTCATGCTGGTGTCCAATAGCCCAGAGGCGACATATCAGGTGGAAGGGTGTTATATAAATAGCCAACGTAATGTATACCACTTGGATAGTATTGCTACAGTATTCACAGAAACAGGGGCCTTGCGATGCATATGAATTTACAAAGATGAACAACTTGCTGATGCACAATAACATCCAAAAATTAATCTTCATTACACAATCAATCGTAAAGGAACAAGAAAACCTTTTAGGACTTAAATGTTTTGTGCTGCTTTTGTAATTCCCTGCACGTTAGACTAAAACAAGATGGTAGTTTGGACCCGTAACACAAGGCCAGAATATAAATGAAGTTGAGGTGAATGACCATTTTAAAAGGTGGCAAGAGAACAAATATTTAATGATATCCTGCCAAAATAAACTAAACAAAGCTGGCATACTTGGTTAATGGATACATTTAAATGAAATATGAAGGTTGTATTTTATAAACTAATGTGTATAGTGTGCATGTATCCTCTGCTGGCATTCCTGTACTTTTCCTTTGGCTTCAGACTGGAAAAACAAGTCACCCAGATTTAATGTGTCTGTGTTTATTTGAGTGCAGCTCAATGGATGTGTTTTGATTGAATGGTTTGAGGTGGGGCTGGGGATTAAAACCCTAAGCATAACTTGGAGTCACTATAATAGTTTGTAGATAAGGTAAAATCTAAATGGGTTAGTGAACCATTTGATCATAATGATTAAATCAGAATATTGATATAAATGTGGCACTGTCTGTGAAATCTAGGATAAAGTCTCATAATCTAATTATGCCTTACTTCGTCAGTATTAAAGATATCAGGGTTATGTTTTCACAAAATCTTCTTTACATTATGTAGGTCATTATGGGTCACAGCTGTTACAAATATCATCTGGTTGTTAAACCTTCTTTGCTTACTATTCCCCTTTATAGTCTTCAACTCGATACCATTACAGATATGTATTTAAATTGTGAAAATCTGTAAATGTTGGTTAAGTAAAGATTCACAAAATAAAGTTGAAGCTGTGGTTAAGCGTTATATGCGCTTTAATCTGCAGGCTTTGACAGCGATCATATATTTGTTTAGCAGAGCTCATTGAATTTGCTCATGCAGATTCGACACACAGAAAGTTGAAATGTGTCATCATGTAGAGCACACTGGTAGTGCAAGTTATGTTTCTGACATCTCAACAGAAATCCAGATAGTATATGTGTTTCGGTATGAGTTAAATGATTTTGTGTACTGAGATTGTAGCTGTAATAATTCTGTATAATCTTAATCTCTGTTCTGCCATGAGGGAATTTTGTTCTGCTATTGCCATATGGTAGACAATATACAGTACAACACTGATGATTCTAGTATGGAATTATGGGTACTAAAGTAATTTAACTCCAGGATTTTGTATCAAGGAACCTGTGAATGGTTATACACATTGTTTGCTCAACAGGTCTCTTCAGAGCTGCAGTGCCCAGTGGTGCTTCTACTGGTATCTATGAAGCCCTTGAACTCCGCGACAATGACAAGACACGTTATCTGGGCAAAGGTTTGTATATGAAATGTTAAATATTTCTTTGTGCATTTTTTAAATCTTATGTAGCTCTAAATATTATGAAATGTATATAATGTACAGCTCAGTAAAGAATCCACTCCAAATTTGCCTATATGTATGGCACCTATTTTATTCCATTGCTTGTTGAATTGCAACAAAACAAACCTCTAAGAGCATGACAGGACTCATTAAAATCAGGGTTATTTTATAAAATGTTATAATTTGATCTCTTGAAATGTTGTTTGTAGGATACAGAATAGAACAAAAATTATAATTTAACCTAAACGGTTGGGTCAAAACAGAGGAGCCCAGCCTGTTGGGTTGTAATTTAACCTATGCTGAGTTGTTTTAACCCATTGTTGGGTCAAATATAAAAAATTTTGTGTGTTAATTTAACCCTCCGGCTGGGCCTGTTCCTTTTTGACCCAATGCGGTGTTGAAAATTACCCATCATTTTTTATGTACTGATAAATAGCACATTTTGAAAAACTAAACTAAATAATTTTGGAGTGTCAGAGCTATATAGATAGATAGATAGATAGATAGATAGATAGATAGATAGATAGATAGATAGATAGATAGATATAATGAAATCTACATGTTCTTGTACAACCAGAATTATACAAATGTACATAATATGATATGTATATCACATTTATTATATGCACATAAGTCAAACAAATTAAAATAAAAAGCCTCAAAATGTACTCTAAATAAAAAGCATCTCTTATTTTCCTTAAAATTAATTAATCTTTTTTCAATTATCTATTAGTGCTTCAGTGTTTTTCTCATCCTTTTCTTTTGCTTTCTCTTATCTGTTTCCATCTTATTCTTTTATCCTCTATCAGGGGTGAAAAGAGCTGTTAAATATGTAAATGAGTTCTTGGCCCCTGCTTTATGTAATCAGGTAAATTAGTGTGTTTATTAACAAAAATGGGGAGCTTAACCCGTTTTGATATAGCACAGAAGCATGAGCCTATGGGTTTGGTTTGATGACTAACCACGGCAGGTATTTGTAGATGATCACAGATGTTCTCCTGCCTCTCACATTGATAATACAGCACCTATCTGCTTTTGTGATCATCTAGTTATGTCTGCATTGCATGTCACTTTACTCCTTGGCCTGAGTCAGTGATGGTTTGCTTGTTCCCTGCAGGTGTCTCAAAAGCTGTTGAGCATATCAATAAATCAATTGCACCTGCTCTGGTTAGCCAGGTAGGAATATTTGATTTTTGACTAACATGATAATGTGTACTGTCGTTGAGCTTTGGTTTTGTAATATGGAAGAAATAAATTATATTAGACAATCAGATCAGTTTGGGATCATTCATTGGTAAGTGTATTTCTGTAGTGTCTTTTGCTGTGATTTGATTAATTCAGCTCACTAATGTTTGAGGATAAATCACATTAGTTTTGAGATATTTATCAAGACCGGTATAGAAATAATTAAAGCCCCTCCCCCCTAATCTCACAATGCTGTGAATGCTATAATGTTGCATTTGTTTCATGCTTAATAAATATGTGAATGAATTCCACCCAACCATACAAATGATTAATGATGGGCATTAATAAACCTCTTATGCTTAAACAGAGCGTGTCAGTCTTGGAGCAGGAGAAGATTGACAAGCTGATGCTTGATATGGATGGTACAGAGAACAAGTGTAAGTAAGCATATTAATATGATTAATTATTGCATTTTATATTTAAATTCCTTTAGCTGCCATAAAAAAAATCGAATAGGGCACAGCTTTACTGGTTTGTAAAGATATCATTTTAATGAATGTGCTTGCTTGAATCTACAGCAAAGTTTGGTGCCAATGCCATCCTGGGCGTTTCCCTGGCTGTGTGCAAGGCTGGTGCTGCAGAGAAAGGCGTCCCTCTCTATCGCCACATTGCAGACCTCGCTGGCAACCCTGAAGTCATTCTCCCAGTACCTGTACGTGCTCTGAATAAAATAAATATTTATTTTTTCCACTGTACATTACTGCTTATATGCTGGGTTTAGACTGGATTACATAATTACAAGAAATTCCCAAAAATGAAAACTCTGTCATCATTTACTCATTTACTTCATTATTTAACACAATCAATGGTACCTATTGAATTCCATAGTAGGATAAACAAATGCTATGGAAGTCAATGAATACCATCAACTGGTGCTCACCATCATTTATTAAAATATACTTTTTTTGTGTGTTCAACAAAATAAAGAAACTCATGGGTGAGTAAATGATGACAGAATTTTCATTTTTTGGGTGAACTGTCCCAAAAGGTTTAAGTTAAGAAGACCCTTAGTGCTGTCATAATTACAACTAAGATATTTTCTCCCAACCTAGCAATAGTTCTGTGCCAAGTTTGTTATGTTTTGAGTATAATATCCCACAAACAGAAAAAATTATTTTGAATGCAAACTCTGGCACACTATAAATAGATTGTCTGTTTTCAAAGGCCTTCAATGTTATCAACGGCGGCTCTCATGCTGGTAACAAGCTAGCCATGCAGGAGTTCATGATCCTCCCTGTTGGCGCCAGCAACTTCAAAGAGGCTATGCGCATCGGTGCTGAAGTTTATCACAACTTGAAGAATGTTATCAAGGAGAAGTACGGCAAAGATGCCACCAATGTGGGCGATGAAGGTGGCTTCGCCCCCAACATCCTTGAAAACAAAGAAGGTGAGAGAGAGGAAAACTGGAATGAATCCAGAAAAAAATGTCTAATAAAAATACTGCATTATTATGAATTTATGTAAATAGATTTATAATCTGTATAAAGCTTTAACACCATCATAAGTATTTATCTAAATGAACATGCTTCAAAATAACATGAGATAACAACTTAAAATAAGAGAGTACTGTCATTTTGATATACTGTACATTATGACCTTTAACAAACATGACTATTTGAACAACAAACTCTTGTTTGGAAGTAATTTACAATACACTCAACGCTTAAAATTGAGAGACCCTATCCATTTTCGGTACTTGAAAACTTCGTTATTTCCTCATACAACTGATGGTTTTCATCTTGCGATCTGATGCACAGTGGTATAAAGTAAAATTGATTGTGACCCAGTGAAGTACTACAGATGTTGCCCTCTCTATGGGGAATTCTGGGAATGCTCATGGGCTCTGAGCTGTCTACATCGCTGTCCTAACATCTGCTGATTTAGACAGAAAACTGTTTATAGTTCCTCACATTTATTTGGAGTATCCCTCTTGTGGACGTCTAAATATTTGTCATTTTAGTCTTAATTTATTTGTCCATGAAACATTTTTAAAGGTATAGGCCCTTAAAAGAATCCTTAAAGTCAATCCAAAGTTGCTTTAAGTTTAAAGCACATCAAAGACATATGCATAATACCATGACAAATGTGTAGAAGATGCATTTAAGTCTAAATAGTGTCTCAATCTGTTATTTTGCTGTCGTTTATATACAGTAGGCCATAGAATTATTTATGATTTGTTATGAATACAGATGTATATGGGCAGTATGGATAGTAAATAGTATCGATTTAATAAAATATATACTTTACCTCACACATTCATGTACGTTTAACCTAAATTTGAATCTTGATTAATAATGAAGTAAATGGACATGCTAAATTGCCTGTATCTTTTGCAGCTCTTGAGCTTTTGAAGAACGCCATCAGCAAAGCTGGCTACACTGACAAGATTGTGATCGGCATGGATGTGGCCGCCTCTGAATTCTACAAGGGTGGCAAATACGACCTGGACTTCAAATCACCTGACGACCCCAGCCGTTACATCACCCCTGATCAGCTGGCCGATCTCTACAAGAGCTTTGTCAAGGATTACCCTGGTCAGTTGCCCTCATTGATTTTGTATATCTGATACTCGGCTATCCAGTGAGAGCATCTAGGTAGACAATAAGATTTTAATGAATAGAGAGCTGCAGGGATGATGTATTTTTATAGGCCATCACGGAAGTTAGCTTCACATGGGTTCCCTGGGCAAAAAGTCAATGGGATTTTTCCACAGGCCTAATAAGCTCTGTGATCAAAAAGGTTATGATGAAAGGTTGAAAGGTTGTCCATCAAGATACAAATAAATATACTTTTGTAAAATTTGAATTGATAAAATTTGAATAAGTAAACTACACAACGACCGCTTGACTCCAACATCATCACCACCAGGCTTCCGGAAGCGCTTTAAGACTATCAAAAAATATTTAAAAACATGTTCCCTAATAAGGAAATAGCCTGTGGATAAATCATTTTTGGGAATTGTGCATATGTTGCACTGTTTTTGAGATTTTCATGCATGTTAGCAACCACCCTTTTTATAATGCATACATTTTTTAAAAGATCATGAGTGGGGGTATTACTGTTGTAGCATAAACATCTTGAGCTTGTGTTAACCCATATTTATTTAGGGCGTTTAACTAGCCTGGTTTTCCCCATGCTGCCTTGCGCGCAAATTTATTCTCGCTGCAAGTCTAGCCTGGCAACCATAGAGCAATTTCTCC
>JAPMOP011184942.1:0-13616 GCA_029874735.1 Cobitis vettonica | reverse complement strand
TTTTTTTTTTTAGGAAAACATTCCAGGATTTTTCTCATTTTAACAGACTTTATTGGACCTCAATAATTTCAGTGCAGTTTCAATGCAGTTTAAAATTGCAGTTTCAGCGCAGTTTCAAAGGGCTCTAAACGATCCCAAACAAGGCATAAGGGTCTTAGCTAGCGACACGATTGTCATTTTTGGCAAGAAGAACAAAAAATATACACTTTTAAACCACAACTTCTCATCTTTCACTGGCCGTGTGACGCGCTAGCGCAACCTCACGTAATGCATCATGACGTCAAAAGGTCACAGATGACGTATGCGAAACTACCGCCCCAGTGTTTACAAGTGTAGAGAAGAGGTCCAATCCTGTCCCAACCACTTTTTAAGACCAATGATATTGGACCCACTCACATTTTCTCTAACTTCGTGCATTTATCTGTTCACTTCTCAGAGCACCGTCAGTCAAATCCATTCCACTACAGAGGAATGCCCTAATAACTCTGTTCTGTGTTTTAGCTGCCTTGACTTCCACGCTGTTGCTTCCTCAAATCCATTCCACTAGGCTAATTTATTTAGAGTACATATAATTTAATTTCCATTTTGTGTTTTCACTACTTTCACCTGCTGCGCTCCTGCAACACAATGTAAACAGACCTGTTAGGCTATAAAAGCAATTGTTTAATTAAAAGGCACCAGAATACAAGAAAATAGCTTCTGTGTTTTGGACTCACCCACATTTTTTTTTGCTTCCGACACCCATTAAATGCTGTTTAAACATTTTTATAAAAATTCATCATCCCTTAACAATAATAACCCATGTGATTACCTCTTAATCTAGTATTACTTTAGTTATAATTCATGGGTTTACTAACCTTAATCCAGCATAGATTGATCACTGCTGTCTGGAGGTCACATGAGCAAGTCTTGTTTTGTCTGTTCAGTTTTACAGTGAGCGACCTCTTCATAGGAAGCTAATGGTGTTACATATGATCCAGCAATCATCCAGTGACATTTCCTAATATTTCCAATAAGGATTAGTGATCCCTGCTGAGAAACATCTTAGTTAAATCTACATGATCACCCGGAATACACTTTAACTAGATTTAATGCAGAAAATCTGTCTGCTAGTCTGATCTCTGTCTGTAATAACAGCGTTAGTCAATGTTATCTTTGTTGTCCTTAATATCCCGTTGACATGCATAACCTTTTTATTTACATTCTCATTAAAAATGAAGACTTTTCAGTTCTATATTTTAGATGAGAGTAAAATGTTAGGTACATTTATGACATATGCTCTTATATAAACATTTTATAGAAAAAACAATAGGATTTTTATACTCTTATGTGCCAGCAGAGGTATGTTTTGTTCACATGTACTGATATCACATCATGGCCCTTCTTTGTTGTACTTTCCCACGGTGCTTTGCTTTTATCTGAACAAAGACAAAAATTAGGTCAAGTTGATGGGAGAGAAAAGCTGTCAGATCCTTATTTGTATGTAAACATATATTGTGGGAAATGCAGGTATATCGTTTAAACCAGGTTTCATTTGCCTTCCTGTAAATCGGTTCGCATTCTTCACATTTTAGAGTAAGAATAGCTGTAATCTGATATTGTTGAGCGACATTGAGTAATCTATATGTTTCCTGTTTTTTTTTTTTTAATCAAAGTCATCAAATCTCAGCAGCTTTATCTCAGACTGTCCTTGCTTTCATTATAGTTTCTTTAAAGTCTTGCATGTGATCCATCGCAGCTAAGACCATATGTCTTGAGCTCACCATTACTAAAAATCTTCCCCAAAGAATCAGTACACAGCAGCTACACATGTGCTCCTAGCTAATGCAATTTTTACATCATACTAAGTGACAGCTTGCTTTCCCAGCCCCTCTCACAGCCAGACAGTCTCCATATGATGCCACATCTACGCAACACCTGATGCCCCCCACCTGTGCATTTCCATTGGCTTTTGGCTGATTCGGCCATCTTGGATCTGCAGGGGGTGGACTGCAACATTGGCTTAGAACCAACATGGTGCCAGATGGATTGGCTGCTGTTTGCTCCAGGGTCCTTGCAGTCTATCTTGGCCAAGGCCAGACAGCCTCTGGTTAGATGGCTCACAGTTTACACACAGTTGCCATGGCAACCAGAAGAAGAGTCATACTGAAGAAAGAGAAATGTTTTTTTACAAAAGCAAAAAAATATTAGGGAAGTGGTGGAGGTGACATTGGATTTTATATATCAAACACAAGTAATTTTATTTTAATTAATTTAGAACTGAACTTTTGAGTCACTATGTCTGCTGCTCATTTCTACATGTTTAATTTGTATTATTTCTTTTTGAATGTGATTTTTAATTGTTTGACCGGCCTCTGGGAGCCTTATAGGTACATATTACAGTTGCCAAATAATTTGAGCATTATGCAAATCTAATGATCTCTGTTTCTGCTCTCTAAGCAAATATAATAATTTAATTTAAAATGCAGTATCCCCAAGCAAAGACGAATTTGTGACTCTCAACATATTTGTCTTTTGCTTTTGTTTCTCCCTCTTTCACGCCTTCTACTTTTCAGAAAAATGGCAAAGATGTTGCTCATGGCTGAAGATGATAGGGTCAGTTGTTTTCTTTTTGATTTTTTTTCCTTTGTTATATGCATTTGGCAGATGCCCATGTGCACCATGCTAAATATAGTTTGTGATTTAGTTTTCTTGTATTTTTTGGTTTGCTGGTGATCGAGTGTGTTTGAAGGTACATTTTCTTAAGTAGTGATGCACACAAATACTGACGATTTGATAAGCATTTTTGTGGCATGTATAAAATGGGACTTATCCATAAACGTGTATAATGATTTTGATTTTTTTTCTTACACGATCCCTAGTTTTGGAATATGGTTCTTTCATGCTCCTTTATCAAGGCCTCAGATACATCATATTTTATAATTATCCTTCATACAGAATTTACCATGAAATCATGCATAAAACCAAAAAACTGCAGTTTTTTTCTAGTTCGTGACTCTTACCTGTAATCAGACAGAAAAATAACCAGTTAAACAGTTTCAGGAAAGTTTTAGATTTTTTCTGTGCGGTTTATTCTGTGTGTGCACAGCAATGAGGAGAGTGTATTCATGGAAACATGATCCCAAAAGCAGCCATCTGCCCCCCCCAAAAAACATTTTTTTAAATGTGTCACATATATTTTTAAAGTCCATATTAATTTCATGCTTGCTTTTCTTTATGGAGATCGGCCCCAGGTAGTATATAAAATTTCAAAATTAAGTTTGTACTTACATAACCTTGATTCTTTATAAGTATAAATGTATCCCTCTTCTTTGGCATCCCTTGCTTTTACATCATGCATATTCGTTTTTTAATTAGTGGGGGTAACTAAAAGCATAATATCTGCCCTCTGTTGAATTTCTGGATTAGGTCGTTCACGGTGGATTAGTAATAATGACTCAGTGTAGACTATATGGTGAACCCACTTACTGACGACATCTGTACTTCTAAATGTGCTCTTTAATATATGCATACAGCTTGCTCTTACATATTCATGACTATTCGGTTTCAACACAACTTAATTTTAGTATATATTAATCTTAGTATATGTAACTTTTCAGGTCAAATAAATAACTCTCCTCTTGATAAGTCGTTTATATTCATATTTATATTGAATGGGTTAATTGTTCCTGCAGTTATCAAAGTTTACTTAACTTTTATGTGAAAATCATTTAGCCTCATGGTTTATGACCCATTTTTGACATAAAAAGCATAGCAAACCAAAATTCCATCCTTCCCTTTAATGATTGTAGGTCGGCCTTCCATCCAAGGTATGCAGATTAGTCATGAATATTCAGCTTTGTTTAGAAAAGGGCATGTTTATTAGCTCCCCAGAGACCTGTAAGACCCTGATGTTTGCTCAGTAATAATCAAGACAGTGATTTGTTGGTAGATGATTTGATGTTTTGTGCAGCACTTGATGCATGAGATTACAACAACCCCCTTATCTCACCCCCTACTGTGGCTTTCTGTAATAATGTCTTGATGATTTTGGCATATTTAATGGGGTCTTAAAAGATAGATGCACTGTGTTTTTTCTTTACCATTCATTCATGACATAATTATGATTAATGCTGGCATAATGGTTCTTGACCTTTTTGTTTCATTTAATCATGAAGACATCTGAATATAGATCACAGTTTCAAAAATGTGTCATTTCTCTTTTTGATTTCTCTTTGTTGTTCCCTTTACTCCATTACCACCTCACTTTCATAGTCTCAGATTTCTTATTTTGCCTTTCATCCTTTTCTTTCCTCCATTCTAATCTAATTGAATGAGTAAATGGTGTAGAAATAGCGAAATGTGTGAGCGCACAGCATGTATGAAGAGAGAATGAGAAGAGCGTGTACATTATACTTAATGGGCAAAAGCAAATGGAACGGAGTACATGAGTATGTGTGTCTTTTTAAAGGTGTATGCATGTCTACCTGTCTGAGCAATAGGCTAATTAATTTTAATGGAAAGTTTCTCTATATAATTGAGCAAATGGCTCTTTCTTAAGGTGCTTATTAAATCAAACAGAGTCTAAGTACTTCTAAGTACACACTATAGTAGGTTAATGATATTAAACCATTATTAGAGGTTATGAATCTGTGTTGGCACAGAATGGTTTGACATTTTCATTGTTCTGAGTGTGTGGGTGTAGTTAGTCCAAGGTTTTCTTTCTCAGCAAAACCAATGAGCTTGACTACTGGATAAATGCATATCTGATTAAATTTTGCCAATGTCACAAGTTTTCAATAAGCTGCTAATTATATCATCAAACGTATGAATATGCACTGGTGAAAAATGGCAATGCATTTGTGATGTAACTGAAAATTATAAACATAAATGCAAGGCTAGATTTGAACATTCACCAAAACTTGTTTGTAGACTCATACATTTTTTTGTGATGTAGCAATCTGGAAATAAAAATGTCATGCATTGATTATAAAACAATTATACATTTTTCAATGGCACACTGTTAGAAAAGATGGTCAAAATATGTACCCCAGCTGTCACTGGAGCAGTACCCTTTTAAATAGTCCTAATATGTACCATTAGGTACAAATAATTATACATTTGGTACCAATGAGGTACTAATATGAACTTTCAAAGCTGTACTTTCTAAAAGGGTACCGCCCCAGTGACAGCTGGGGTGCATACATTGACAATTTTTTTCTGACAGTGTACTGTAATAGGGCAATTTACAATCATTTAATGGTTTTTACTGATCAGAAAGCTATAAAATCATAAAAAACATAAGTGTAATGCTCTCCTAGAGGCTTTGGAGATGGATAGCAAACTGGAGCATGGTTTGAATAATTCACATGGCTGTTCGAGCAACATCTGTAAACTTTACCCCTCCCTAAAACCCACAAAAATCTACTTAAAATTAAATTAAACTAAATCCAGATTCCAAAAGGATTTCTAGTCCGGATACAGTAGATTTGCCTAAGCATCAACAGAGGCCAATATGGTGTAAATTGAATATAGTTCACTACCAAGTACATTTTCCCTGTCTTCTGTGTAT
The DNA here is from genome assembly GCA_029874735.1 of Cobitis vettonica. Lineage (NCBI taxonomy): Eukaryota > Metazoa > Chordata > Actinopteri > Cypriniformes > Cobitidae > Cobitis > Cobitis vettonica. Next base: position 8,065 of record JAPMOP011184942.1, on the reverse strand, counting down.
TTTCAAAAGCTAAATCGTGTTTTTAAATCATTTAATTGAATCAAACTAGACCATGCTTTAGTAATAAATCACGATTGAGTCATTGTCACAGCATATATTACACCCTCTTGGCATGCACTCCCACACCGAAACTCTTCTTGACATTAGTGATTCCATTTCTTTCCATGGGGGATGGAAAACATCCATGTAACACCCTCACCATCCCCCTTATTGTGCATCAGCACAAAGCTAAAAGTCACCTGACATGTCATTCTGCTCAGGGACCACTATCCAGATTGTCTTTTTAGAGATGTTGACCAGAGATAGTGAACAGATATCTTTAGAGATGTTATCACTTTACCTTTGTCTTGCATGATGTTAATGTGCAAGTTATACTTGTATTATACGGGTGGAGAAGACCAAGGAATGAATGGGAGAATTGCTTAATGACCTGTAGTTTTGCCTCTGATGACTCAACATGCTCGCCAAGCCAGTCAATGAACAGTGTTGGAGTAATGAGGTGGAGGGAGGTGAGAAGTTATTGGAGGTGAGAGGAACAGGTTTGGGGGAAGGGTAAGACTGGTCACAATAAACTGGAAAACACACTGATGGAATGGAAAAATATTCAGCTTTGGAAATATTTGCCTATTAGTGTCTGTGTATGCAAAATTCTTCATTTATAGATCCCATTTTGCTCTTGTTTCATGGCTGTTGATTTTGCTATAATATAATTGTGTGTCTTGCATCTTTGTGCATTAAATTCACACATCTCTGTGTATCTGTGCACATCTGTGCATCAGTGGTGGAAATTGCTGGGATTCACTGGAGGAACTCTAGTTGTGGACATATTTTAAAACCATAGTTATACTAAATTTATGCATGAAATATGCATAGTGTTTAGAGGCTATTATGCGGATAAAATGTTGAAATTCCTTGAAATTAATTTGATGGGCTCAGTCCTTCCAAATCCCCCTTTTTCCAGCCCTAGAGTAACTGTCAGTTTGATATGACCTGGTGCATGTTGGCTTGGCTTATGCCTACCAATGCACATTGAACAGTTTTCGGTCACATACAGTAGTTCTGTCTGTTGTATAGAATAATAAGAAACTTTTTGCATTTGAGAATTTTTTTGCCTGGTGACTGCATAATGCAAATCCTTTATCATGGTGTTGTAACTGACTTCAGTACACTAACACAAATACATTTATACATTGACACACACATATTTACAATGAGGATTTTCGTGACTACTGTCCTTTCCAGACAAGCATATAATCCAATCATGATACTGTGCCTGATGCTGTTCTTCTGCAAGGTCACCTCTCAGTCTGGAGACTGCTGGCAGATACACACATGCACACAAATACATTGTTAATGGATTTCTATCTAAATGAGTACCAAACTATTAATTTGATCTGATAGGATTATTGCTAATTAGTATATTTCACCTTAATTAATGCATATTTGTACATATTTAACCTCTAATTTGTAATTTTAATTTGGAAAATTTATATATTTTCCCTCCGTCTGTACAAAGACACAAAGATCTTCTACATCCTCCATTAAGATATTACATTGTGATTGTGAGCCTTTTGAAATACCCTAAAAAGACATCTCTGTAGGGGTCTCTATGTACACTACAACGCTTCTTTCTCTATACCCAGAGGACATCGAGACCTCACTTTAAGGGTTCAGGCCTCACACTGTGTAACTCTCTCAGATCAGGGGAAGAATAATAATGTCCTCCACCAGATAAGTTCCATGACAATCCCTTTACGGCTTTCTCAGCATGCCATAGCTGATTGTCTTTCTATCAATGATGCCCTTTGGGGGAGACCAAGCTTAAGAGCAGATCAGAGATCAGTTTTTCTATGTTGTCTGAAATGATGTGGACATATTTTGGCATGGGAAGCCGATATGGGGACAGTTCGTAAGGGCATAGCTCTACTGGGCCTGTAGGAATTCACCTGTGTACTGCTTCTGTCCTTTTGTTCTCATAAAAAAGTGTTCATTTCTGGAGTTCAGTATGGTTAAAAGAGGAACTCGTGTTTAGTTAGTTGAGAGGTTAAGAACATAACAAGGGGAGAATCTGTGAGTGTGACACTCGATTATTTGTTGTATGCAATTTGTTTGCGAAAACAATTTATTTTTCCAATTACAATCATTATTTTATAATCATCACTGTGTGTTGGTTTGGCTTGGCTTAAAAACAAGATGCTCACCTGTCCAGAGGAGGGCGTTATATATCAAGACTCTGCTGAAAAGAAAGTAATACAAATCCTAATGGTTTTCATTACCGGTACCATGATAAACCATCATAATGTTTTGGGTGTATTCCAGTAAGCTTTAATTGTGTTTTACTGGTTCTGATTCGCCAACATATTACCAGCAGAGACCCACAGAGACCATTATAGTTTCCATTAAAACTAATACAGTTCCTATTATAACCATTAAGTCCATTACATTTTCTGGGATGCTTTCTGGTGCTTTTTATCATCAGGATAGGCCTAAGTGCTGAAATTGAATGTTGAATTAGATTTTTTAGCAAAACAAATGGATCATTTCAGTCTCACAACTTGTTTCTCCGTCACCTTTGGCCGTATCTTAGATTTGCTGGCCTTTGTACTGCTCCCCGTGAAATGCAGAGAGTGGTGAACCCACGGATTACAAAGAAGCAGATGGACAGCGGGTCGTGCCCTGGGCAAATCCACCCTCCCCGGTGCTTTTGTAGGGAATGAAAGTGGATTTACCACTCCTATGCCCCTCTATCATTCATCATGCACGGTCCCAACTCAACGACGACTAACATTAATCATACATAGAAAAAATATATGACAGCTCCTCATTAAATATATTATTTTATAATTTCACTGTCAATTAATTATTATTATTTTTTTTTAATAGATTAATAAATAGATAAATGTTGATGAATGAAAACTGTTTAAGAAAAAAATCAATAATCATTGACTGAGGTAAGCCCTCTGTGATAGCGTACCTGTCTGATGACGTAGAAACGGGGCGGGGCACTCTGGGATTTGACCGTAGCCTCTCTGTCTGTTGACTAGAGATCGCTGAGGAGTCTTGTAAAGGAAATAAACGCATTTTGGTTTTCTGTCCTATGATGCTCAACTTCACTTTTCACTGTATTTGTTATTCTTAATCGGACATATTACGTTTTCTTCGCTCGGACGGGAATATTCGGTGTTATTTGTGGGACCATTCAAATTGTGCTCAGCCGGTGCACGGACTGAAGGATTTGAAAGCAGGACTGCACGCGCGTTACGGTTCCGAGTCTGAATGTATCGCACGTTGTATTCAACTTCGGAAAAGTTTAAAATTTTCACCAGGAGGATTGGTTTATACCTTTATTGTGAGGTGTACTGAATTGTTCGTTTGTTTTTTTCGCGAATCAAAGAAAAACACTGCCATTGACGTTATAACGTTTGATTTATATTCAAATGCGTGCTGCAAGAATATGCGGACATTAAGCTGAGTGAAATAACACACCGTAGCTGTTATATACCTACTCTGTTCAGTGCGTGGCCAAAATATACAACCATCTAGATATAATGACCTGGAGCTGAGACTGGAATTTGAGGATTTCCTCCAAACTAACAGAAGAGCGGTTCGGATTGTCGGAACATGAAGTCAGTCACTGGTCTGTTTGTTTTAAGTGTGTTGGGTTCGGCTATCGTGTCCTGGAGCGCAACTATCAACAGCCATGAAGGTGAGTTCAGTTTGTCCTCTCTCTGATGTAGGAAGTAAACGCTATTAGAGGAGTAGCCCTCTTTGAGATGTTTAAAACAGTGACTTAAATTACTCAAATAGAAGTTAAAATTAAATGCGTAAAGTGTCAACCTCTTCTGAAGTAAAGAAAGTCTAGTAACAGATGCGTGAAGCAGGTGGCAACCTGTGCGCGCTCACTTTTCTAAGCCATGTAGTTAAATGATCCACAAGAGAAAAACGGCACCGGTGATGTAGACTTATTTGTCCGATTCTGGTACAGTTGTTATTTGTTTGTTTGTATGTGTATTTAGGGACTAAGCAGCATGCAACATCTCTTACGCACATCGCATTGTAGCGCTGTGTGCGTTTCAATTCATCACTCTCAAACACTTTACGATTCATTTTACATAATTGTATTCAAATTAGATATAAAATAGATGCTCATCTATTTGTGATCACCCATATGCATGAGTTGCCTGTTCCCCAGCTTTGTTTTTCTAAATTTGTAAATGTAAATGAGCACGGCGTTTGCATGAAGATGTGTTCACTCGGCAGCCTTCAGCTCACTTTCACTACTCGCCCTTCAGCGAAGTTTAAAATCCAAACCATTTACACGCAGATTAGGTTACCCTTAAACGAAACTTGACCCATGGGGACAAACTGCTTTCTACAAAGTAAAAGGTTGCTGAAATTACTTAAAATGTAACTCGGAAAGGATGTAGCATTGCTTTCATAAAGCAATATACATTGCACACCACTCACCTGAGCACCTGAGATAACCCATTGGTGATCTGCTCTGTGCATAACCTGTAGTGGGAATAACATCAACCCATTTTATCTACTAGCACAGGGATTCACAAACAGGAGCCAAAAGAATAATCTATCTCAAGACACACCAAAATATTTTAAAATGGAAATATGGGGAATACACATTTGTTCTCTTTTGTTAAAAAGTAGTTTTTATTTTCCTTATCATTGTATAAATGAAAAGCCTATAAATTTAAAACCATAGTCATTGCTGTTGACTAAACGTTTTGTGTCATTCACCACAACAGCCAAGTGACAGCAACTGTGTGATCCAGAGTTTAAAAAACCGTGCTAGGTACGGACAGTATGTGGATAATAATGATCATCATCTGTTATTTCTGTGATAGTTAAAATGTATTAGCTCATTCACACTGAACTGACCATCCAGCGCGAGTGAATGTAAAAAAAGCCCTTGGCTCATATGGGTGCACTTGAAAAGCTGTGTTTCTATAATACTGATCATGTGAAACTGATTAGCAGCTAGTGGTGGTCACCATTTCACACATTGTGACATTGTGAAGCGTGACTTGAACTTTCCCAATATTGTGTTTGATTATTTATAAGAATATGTATAAATTAGCCAACCTCATAAAATAGTTATGAATTGCAATGAGATTGTGTTGGAATGATCAGATTTGTGCTGACTTAAACACAATGTAACAACATATCAGAATAAATGGGAAGCATTGTTTTCCAGAGTGATTTATAAGTCAGCAGGTTTAACGTTGAGTCCTGTGCCCTGTTTTGTGAAATCTCACCTCCACCTACACATGGTCATGACTTTTGCATTTTTCTCAAACTGTACTCCTACAGCATATAGGCTCCCATGAATTCGGGAGAATACTTTACAAGTTCCTTCTACATCATTCCCGACAAAGAGGCAATGGAATTTTTTGTGTTAAATGTCATAGCGAACGTAAGCAAACTGATGATAGCCGTATACATTTTGTGGCACAACACTTTAATTCTCTAAGCATTTGTAATGGGGGTAGTCATATGGGGTGGGATGTGCGTTCTTGTGTATGATAAAACATTTAGTCAGATTCCTGACCTTTAGAAGCTAAATAGTCTGTGATACCATTTTTCTTATTTATTTTGTGATACACATGTATCATGCCTGTTAAGGGAAGAAACGTTTTGGAATTCTCCTTTAATTTTATGGAAACAGTTTAAAGTAGAGATATAATTTTATTTTCTATTTTGAAGGTTATTTTTCTGTAATAAGAAAATAGCAAGCTAGCAGTGCACAAGGTCTGAATAAGGTCTTTTCAGACATTGAAAGTAAGATCAGTGTGGCAGATAGCAGAGGTCCAATGTGTAAGGTCAATCTGCTTTTATGAATGGCTTGTCTAGTCAGATCTGACAACATGACCTTTACTTAAACTTTGCGTTTTGCTCTTTAACCACAGATTTCTTCTAATTTTTTCAGCCATGGTACAAAATGACAGTCATGGTTAAGTTATTTTTGTTACAGTAATAACAGTTTTTGCTTGTAAATACACATTATCATTATATTTCTGTATTTAGACCTTTCTTTCATATTACGCACAATATCTACACACCCTTAAGACACATGCTATATAGTATTTCCAATCTAGTAGCACTAAAGTATAACAATCAGATCAACCTTATTTTTGTCATAAAAGCTGTAGTAGGAGACCTTGTAGGCTTCAGGTTGATCTATGTGTTGATAAATGAGAATTACAAAGACAGATGTTTCCACTGCCCACACCCCACCCTCTCCTTTAGCACAGATATCCAGCCAACTGTCCCCAAAATTCGTCAAAAGAGAGCGAATGGATAGTACACAATTTGACTGACTTGTATGCATGTATTAATTGCTCTTGGCATGGACTGTTTTCCTCTCAGCTTATAATGATTACGCCAAGTAGGTCATGTTCCTGGATCAACATCCTCAATGGTCCTGGAACATCACTACTGTTAACCCTTCAGTATTTTATAGAAATTTAGTGTAGAGAAAACGAATAAATTGTAACCTAGTCTGTGAAATCCCAGCTAAAGTCATTTATTGTTTTCTGCTTAAAATCATCCTACATACAGTAATGTAAAGAACTTTATGTGAAATTATAAGATTGATATCTTTAATATTGACTGAGTAAGATTATGTCAAAGATTGAAATGTGTAGAAACAATGATTGAAATCTCGTAATCTTATAATTAAACAGACAGGGTCAGAATTATCTCTGATAGTGTAGTTAGGTTATGGTTAGGAGAAGAGTTTGATACAGGAACATGTCCTACTAGGTCAAAATAAAAAAAAGGTTTGTAGAAAAATTACTACCTAATAGATTTTACAGTGTGGAGCTTTTCAAATTGTTTAAGAACAAAACTGTTTTCAGTAGCTCAATGCAGTGGAACGGCTACTGGAAGTTACCTATAAGCTTCTGTATACCACACCTGGAGATATAACTACCTGTTTCTGTCATACTGTAAATACAGTGTGTGTATGCTCCCTCTGGGGGAGGTGGAACGGTCCCTACTGTGGCAACCTTTTCCAGATGAGCTGACTGAGTACAGACTGCTACACCCAATAAAACTCACACTGCAGGGTTGTAGAAGGCTGTCTCATTAAATGTCTCATGTGCCTATTAAATTAAGTGTCTATATTTTTTCTCAAGCCTGAATCTGTCTGGTACATATTCTGTGTATTCCCGGTTTGTGTGTGTGCCTACCGGTGTGTACACTGTCAGAAGAAATTTAAAAAAATCGTCCCTGGCGGTCACTGGGATGGTACTTTGCACCCACAGAGACAGAGTTCATATTAGTACATCAAAGGTACATACTGTTACCAAAAGTATACATATCTGTAACTACCTACATGGTACATATTAGGATCTTTTAAAGGATACTGCCCCAGTGGCAGCTAGGGACCATTTTTTGTCAATTTCTTCTGTTTAATATTGTCAAATTGGACCTGAAAAACTGGCACTTGATCTCACAAACTGCACCAGCAGAGCAATGCAGTGGCCATATCTTACAATAGTGCGTATTTGTGTCTTTGCTGTCATTGGCCAGTTACTGACTCAGCTCATGAATATATAATAAGGCATCATGATTGATGATGAATGAGGCCTTGTGGGTCAATGGGATGGGACAGAGCTCTAGAGCTGCTGAGCCCTGCACTGATTGGAAAGTATTGATCTGAAGGAAAGATAGGGCATGATGACAGAGTTGGAGGAATGTGTGTGTATCTGTCTGTTCTTAGATATTATTGAATTAGTTCTGCAAGTAGATACTTTGTTTTTGTTGCTCTTCCTAGCACATATGCATTACATTATTGTTTCAGTAATGCTTAGTTACTAACAATGTCAATATTAATGTTGCTTATCAGTGGTAGTTTAAAGAAAAAAACTTAAAGAGCACCTATGGTCCGATTCACGATTTTCCTTTGGTGTGTAAGTGTGTGTTAGTCAATGTTAACAGTATGCAAAAGGTACATACCCCAAATAAATGATGATGCGAGTTATCGTTTCCAACGTAAATCTCTTTTCTTGGACTACAACAAACACATGGATTGTAGGCAACAGTTTTC
>JAPMOP011184455.1:0-14909 GCA_029874735.1 Cobitis vettonica | reverse complement strand
CTATAATTCTGCAGATGTGGTTATTTAAAAAAAAAAAAAAACTAAACTGTCAAGATTTCTCCAGGGGTCTGTCTGTTGAGCTAACTGAATGAGCAGGCACAGGAACAAAGGCTGAATAATGTGACACCTTAACACCTTGTGGTTCGAGAATTCCACAGTTGAGGCAATTAACATGAAATGAGACGAACTCTGTGAACGAAACAAAAGCAAAAATGGAAACCAGCAAACCTTTTAAATAAAAGTAAAAGTAACCAACCGTAATCATCAACTTTGCAAAATATCAAGATTTAGCCATTAATGAAGCATCTCCCAGTCTCAAAATAGGCAATGGTATGTAACAAACTCCAAACAGACAGACCTCACTGCCCCCAATGCAAGATATCACAACCCTAAAACATGGTGTTGACCACATTGCCATAAAGTAGCAGATGCCCTTCATCCTGTTTGGGCCTTTTAAAAGACGCAAGTCCTTTTTCTCTGTCTCCATTGATATTGGCAACACAATGTCCTGAAACACATGCAGTGCTTTCAGAGAACACTATAAGGCTTCAAAGTAAAGAGTTGTACGTAGATCAAAGGCAAAGTCCAAACTTGCAGCTCGTGCAGATTACTTACAGATACAAATTCCCCAACCCCCAGCCAAACGAGGAATATCCCTAAAGAGAAAAAAGGGAGGAAGATCGGGAGGGCGAGGGCAAATGGTAAAGTGGTTCTGCATAGTCTGTTCATAAACGTTTGTCCCCTCCTTTCTTCAATCCCCAAATGCTTCCTCTTGCAAATAAACAAAATGTATAAAAAAAATAGAGGTTACAAATAAAACTGTAAATCAGAAATGTACACAGGAGCACCTGAGAAATGTTTCTGAAGTCTTTCCTCTTACTGTTGTCACATTCCCAGCCCAACAAATTCAAGTATCCGAAAAGAAAAAACATACAATTATTATCATAAATAATTATAACTTTACAATTTTTTGAATTGACACTTTTATATTTACAATATCTTAAATGCTTATGCTACTACTTTTTTTCTGTTTTGTTTCTTTAAGTGATTCCCTGAGAACGGAGTCGAGCGTCTCTTTTCACATGTACTCCCTACTCTTCTTTTTTCCTTCAGATGGAAGCCGCAGAGTGCATTCTAAGTGTTCGGATCCACTGGGGCACTTGTGGAGGGTGGAGGTCATGGAATGTGGAAGATATTATGGTACAGTTTTTAATGCCATTAAAGTCATTTGTCGTTCTACTGTCTGTCAATAAAGCATTTAGTCTTGCATGTCTATACTATTTTGTACACAGATTAATAATTGCTATTCCGAACGTGTCGTGAAGGGGATGGAATTTAATGAAGTGCTAGTATGTATATTATTACTGCTACTTAATCTCACAAGTCTTTTTTTGTTTCCATTTTTTTTCACTGAGAGGTAACAGAGAAACGTATGGCTGATAATGTTAGACACTGACGGGCATCTCTGCTTTATTCAGGAAACAGCATCAGATGTAAATTTAACAAGAACATCTGGAAGGATTTAGCACACAGGTATCCTCATATATGTTTTGGGTCATCTTCATCCTCCTTACAAATACTTGCAGTGAATTTTGGAATGGAGATGAAAGATGAGCTGATATTAACAAACACAGAAGAAATGGAGGAACTTAATGTCGTGTGGCTCGCTCGAGTCATGGTTTGGAGCTTCGGCGGACTTGCTTGTGTTTGTTGTGTTGAGGTGATGTGTCAATCTACTGTAAGTCTCGCCCCGTTTCACTCCTCCACGGTTCACTCTTAAAGCTGATCCTTAAAATACGATCGAGGTATGACGGTAACACTGTGTGCGAGTGTTTCAGGAATGACCATTTGAATGTTGACCGTTTTGAATGTTCCAGCCCCTATTCATAACTAACATTTGGTTTCTCTTTATGTGCCACGTTTACATTTTATCACAATAGTTTGATTAAACAAAAGTAAGAACAAGCTTAAACGAAACAAAAAAGCATTATAACCACTTGTTCTCCCCTCCACAAGTTCGACCTGGTAGAATAACTTGGTGAACAGGGATTGTTCACGACATAAAAAACAAGACAGATCAAAAACAAAACAAATAAAATGTAGAAATTCACAAAAAAAAGAATAAAATAATGCCATAAATAAATGAATGAAAGAATGAAAGATGATCAAGTCCCCTGTTGTCACGTGACGTTTAACCGAAACGTTCCCGTACCAACATCATGAGTTTCTTTTTGCCCTTATAGATCTGTTTGAGGTTGTCTATAAACTGGGCAAACTGAATGTGGCCATCTTGGGCCAAGAGGAAGGTTTCACGTGCCTTACTAAGGAACTCAATGAACTCTCCATAATGGCGTGGGCTGATGTGTGTAAGTCGGGAGTGGGTGGTGTTGATGTAGGCGCTGATGGTGGCGTCCAGTAGCTGTCTCAACGGCGCTTTGTCAGTGCTCATAAGCTTCCCTGAGTTACGCCTACCAGGGATACCAGCCAGACCGGGGGCCGTCATGGTACAGCGCCGAAGGATGTCCGAAAGCACCGTTGCGCAGTGAACGCTCTTGACCACCAGTGGAATGATGGTGGCCAACTCATTCTTACCCAGCGAGTGGCTGAGAGCGCAAGCCCACAGCACATCATTGATGGCCGGGTGCGTGTCTTGGTTGTAGGCCAGGTTTAAGTGGGTCATGGCGAGAGACGCCAATTTGAAAGCTCGAAGCGGGTACCCGCGGTGCTCCATGTAGCGGGCGATGGTGAAGAGCTGAGAGTAGGTCATTCCAGTGGAGGCTGCATCAATGACTATCTGATAAGCAGTCTCAAAGGCGATATGATCCTTTTCGCAGAGAGTGAGGGCGGACAAGGCGCAATTTTGGGGGTCTTTCATGGCACACTGCAGGGCCAGTGTGCGTGCACAGCTGGCGAGCTCCTCCCGCTGCGGGTAGTCAAGGCTCAGACGTAGGATGGTGTTGTGGGACATCACGGTGGCCGCCACTATACTGGTGGCTTCAGTGGGGGTGAACAGAGTGTACCAGCTCTGTAAAATGCTGACCAATGCTCGCAGTCCTACAATGGGACAGATAACAAACCAGATTAGATGCAAAATCTTAACAGTAGTACCAACTTTCAAACCTAAAAAGAATAAAATCAAAATGAGCAAGCAGTAAAGAGTTTGCTTGACACATACCGACTTCAGTAGCACACGTGACTAACCAGCGAACCATCTCTCTTCGCCTCCAGTTAAGCGTAGAAAGAGTCATTCTCATAACCTGCGGGGAAACGCCATATTGTGTTAAATACACGAGATATGCAGAAAAGCATACACTGAAGCACATGCACACCCTATTAAACAAAATGAAACAGGATAGCATTCAGGGATTAGTCCGACTCTACCTGAAGGCCGAGTTCCATTGCTACATTGAGCAACGTGATGTCGGGAGGGTTATCTGCGGGAGTCGCAATCTTGAAGGCGTCCTGGGCCAGTTTAAAGATTAGGGATGAGGAGTGGATGTGCTTCTGAATGGCCTCCAAAACAGTCCGCAATCTCAACATGTCACCTGAGACACAAAACAGACTTCTCTTAGCTAAATTTTAAGCTTTGTTTAAAATAAACCTTGCACGTGATCCACTCACCCTTAGCAGCAGTAAGCATGGTGGAGGCCAATTCACATTGCTGAGATTCCAGATGGCCCAGTGTGAACCAGCGTGGGTATCTGCTGGGCACTATGGAGATGCCATGGTGATTGTGCCCTACGTCACCTGATGGAGCTGTAGACTCCAGTACTGGAAGCCTGGGGTAAACAGAATGACATGGATTAGCCACATACTATAATGTACTAGCATATAAGATTACCATTTTGACAGTATATAACTATCCACAGTTTGCAAATTTTTGGTATCCACACAATACCAGAAATATCTACTAAATGCACTTTTTTTTAAGGGGGGTGTACATGCTCTTCAAGCTCTCGGGGTCATGCTAGCGCTCTCTTATGAACAACAGTGTGGGAAAAAACACTCTAGGCTCTCCTACTCCTATCTGAGTGAACTGAGCCTTAGACTCAGGATGAGCACTGCTATTGATTGTGTATTAGTGAGGACGCTGATGAGCTAGAATCAGATAATGATATGCAGTGTCTTAAAAGTACAGCATTAAGGTCCCAAAGAGGCTTTATACTTCTGGGGCCAGAGAGCACGGTGCACAACTTGTATCTAAAGAGTAAGGGGGGTTGTGCAACTTGCATTCATAGCATTGTTGGGAAGCTGGGCAAGTACACAGCCAAAAAAAGTGCTAAACTGTGGATCCACCATAGTAAAAAGTGAAAACATTAGACACATTTCAAGTGAACATGTAGATTATTATATAAGGGGGTCTTTGTGAAACGGACTCTGCTAGTAAACAAATCACATCTTTTAGAATAAGATCTGAGGTCTTATTAGAGAGAGCGTCTCACCTCATTGCTCGGAGGGCCAGTTTGTACGCCAGGTCTGTATCGTGCGGCAGCAGAGCGGTGAACAGGTACTTTGCAAACGTATGCATGGGAACACTCTCTCTGTGGATGACCTCACCAAGACCACTGAAGGGACCACCTGCACACATGGCCAGAAAGAGAGAAACCAATATTTTAACAGAGTATGTCTTCATACCGGATTCCAGGGGTAAGTCAGGCTTGATTTTACAAATATATCTGTACATCTCAATTGCTGCACTTAAACTGCATTAGCTTATGTCATATATACATCACCGTTCCACTCTCTAGTTACCAGCCATTAAAAAACCTATATCGGTTGACCTTTACTGGTGAATCAGTAAGGGCATGCACAGCAAGTGAAAAAGCAATTTGAGAGGAGTGCATCGCTCAGTGTATGGACGACTGGGGAGGACGATGAGAAAGTAAACAGGCAGGCGAGGCCTTATGGGCTTTGAAAGAGTCTGTCCTCCCTAGTAGCAGCCCAGATGTCTGCTCTAAGGTTACGCCGCATGTCGGCGGGAGGCTCAGATGCAGGGTGGCCTGTTTCGGGGCAGGGAGTTGGGGACACTGCAGAGGCCAGCCTGCAGATCTTTTTACATGCTGAGCTCACTTACACACACACACACACACACACACACACACACACACAGAGAGAGAAAGAGAGAGCGAGAGAGCGAGAGAGCCAGGCTAGAGAGAGGGAGAAGGAACAGACAGAAGTAGACAGATATCCACAAGAGGAAAAAGGTTATGGGAATAGCAAAAGAAGTGCAAAGAGGGATTTGGCTTCAAAGAGGGGGGTGGATCCTACTAAATAGGTTGATGGTGAGAGCAAAAGGTTGAAAAGTAAGAAATGTAGAAAGCTTGTACCTTCTAATAGTAGAACAGCTTGCTTGCGGAGTGTCTGTACCAATACGTCATCCAGCTCCATCTCCTGAAGCTTGGCCACAATCTGCTCCTCATTGCGGCACACTTTATCCTGAGCGTAGAGGCCCTCGGGCATCAGCCGCTGCTGCCCCATACCCATCAGCGCAACCTCTAGCGCCAGCGCCAGGTACGACTCTCCTCCGTCTGGACATCCCCACACCGGCACATGTTGGTAGACGGGAGGCTTGGGCTCACCTGAATCTGCCAGGAGATGAGGTGTTGTTAATGTCAATGTAATTAATTGCTTTATCGTTAACATTTTATCATGGAGGCTTGATCTCTGAATGAAATTGAAATCTATTAGGGGTTTAAAGGGGTGGCATTGGAGCTTGGATATTCTGCCTAACACCTTTTGTGATATATGGGTCTGCAACAAGTTGACTAAATGATGATACAGTTATTTCTTTAATGAAGAAAACAGTTCCTCTACCTAAAGCATTGACAAGGTATCTCTATGAGTATCTGTGGGTGTGTGTGTATGATACAAAAGAAAAGCACCATCTGTTTGATAAGAACTTAGACCCTTACACTTAAAACCCATTGACAAATTATCTTTTTTGACAGTCCTGTTTGTATAGTGGGGAGTGCCTGGGGATAAGGGTTCACCAACACACTTCTCTTTTTCTCTGCTTATTAGTTAGATAGTTCTCCCAAAAATTTTAATTCTGTCATCATTTACTCACTCTCGAGTTGCTACAAACCTGTATAAATTTCATTGTTCTGATGAAACAAAAGGAAGATATTTTGAGGAATGTTTGTAATTAAACCACCCAGAGGCCCCACTGACTTTATAGTATTCTATTTTCCTACTATGGAAGTCAATGGGGCCTCTGATCGGTTGGTTCAAATATCTTCCTTCATGTTCATCAGAACAAAGAAATTCATACAGGTTTGTTACATGAGAGTGAGTAAAAGATGACAGAATTTTCATTTTTAGGTGAACTATCCCTTTAAGAATATTTGTAGACATTTATATTCAATTCAGCCTGGATTATTCCCAGATTCTAACAACATCTTGCCCATTTTCTTGACCCGTTGGCTATAACGTTTTGCATTCAGTGATATGTTTTAAAGTAAATTGAGTAAACTGTTTCTTAATCAAAAGAAACAGATAAGTTTTGTTTTGGCTTTCCGCACTGCTACAGCTGCTGTTGCTGGTCCTGCTAAGCTAAGATTCAGAGCTCCAGGCCAAGAGCCCACCCCCATCCCAGGACATGCCAGATGTTTCCAACTGTGCAACGGAGTCAAACAAAGAGCCATGCTCTCTAACACACATACTGTCATACACAACAATCACATACACACAACACGGCCGCTATTCCAGCGTGGCCAAAAGGGGAGCGCTGCAATGGGACGGACTCACATATATGCACAAACTCTTCCAAGTCATAGTACCATTTGCCAGTATTATTCAAGCACACAATGCCTCTCTGTGGGTTCCTCACTACAGGAATACAATGGCCAACACTTTCCATTGGTTTGAGCTTGAAGGGATGTATGGAATGCAAATGCTGATTGATTTTATACATTTTACACCACAGTGTGTGCAGAATGACCTTTCTGATACAATAGCTCCCCTTAACACTGCTCAAAGAGGAGGGCAATTGTAAAGACTGGAGAGATTGGGGCTCCAGAAGAATGAATGAAGCTCTTAAAGACACAGGCCAGTTGCTGAGGAAGGAACCAAATAATGCCCAAGGCGTCTTGAGGAGTCATAAAAAAGACAGAAGATTGCAGGCGTGCTGACAGCCTATAATTGTGTACCTCCGGTATCCATGGTATTGTCATCCTCCACTCGACACGTCTCCGTGAGGGTGGCGAAAAGGCAGCCAACTGGGTCGAGGGGATGGCCTACCCATCCCTCTAGATTGGTGGTGTTGGTCATTCCTCTCTGCAGCAGCTCTGAAGACAAAAAGAGAGAGTGTTTGACACATTCTTTAAACACAATAAATTTTTAAGCATTAAATGGACTATGTTATGGTCTGTGCATGTTACCTTTCTTTTGATGTTTGTAAATGTCTAATTGTCGTTGCTGTTGGAGCCGCAGGGTATTGATTATGGCAACAGCCAATCGCAAGGCTTCTCGGGGGTAACCATGGGAACGCAGAGCATCCACCCTGGCACATGCTGTAGGCACGTGATCTGAAACATAAGTCACATGACACGTATTAACACATTATACACCATGTGATGGGGCTCGCTAACTTATTCCATCTCTTGCTTAATCTTAGTGCAGACTAGGGTTTAAGTTGCATAATCAGGACATATCTTCAAGCTTTCTATTTTAGCTTCTGGATCTGCAGAAGTGAAATCAGATTACAACACTCACCCAGCCACAGTGGCAGGCCCTGGGGGTTAAATAGGAGGCTCTCTCCCTCTCTCTGGTAGGCTGTGGACATATAGAAGTCACTGCTGATGATTCGTTGCAAATGACTATCCTGCCAGTGCAGGTCACAAGCTTCCATAGCTCTTGTGAACACGGTTCTTCTAGGCCGGGCCATTGAGTCTACGCAGAGTTAAAAGAAAACATGGTTATAAGAGCATCCGACACGGAAAGAAGTGAGGAAGACTTGAGATGCAATTCAATAGAACGGAGACTAACCCTGAGCCAGGTTGCTCTGTGGCAGGGCATTGGTGATGTTGGGCAGCTCGCTGCCGTAATTGCCATCCTCTAGAGGGCAGATGTCCATGTCTCCCCACTTCTTCAGCTGTCTCAACCAGGCGCTCTTCTCTTCGCTCTTACAGTGTGGGTTTAGCACAATACACACCCAGAGCGCACCTGAAAATTCACATCACACAGAGGTCTTTAGAACTGAAGTGCAGATTTTAAAAAGCAGGTAAGGGAGAAGGGTGAAAATCAGTGTGAATAAGTATGAAAAGGTATAAGAAAGGATAAAAGAGAGAAAATAGGGTGAGGTATAGAATTTTTATTTGCCCTTTTTTCAAAGTTGTATACTTTTCAAACCATTAAGGCTTGAAAGCTTTAGACTGGTTTCTAAAAGTAAAATGGAAAACTAGCATATTTAATGGAAGACGTTCTAGTGTATTAACGTCAAACGTTGGCGGTGAGCAGTTAGTGCATGAAATTTGGCAGGTTCAGGGTTGTCTGGTGGGCTTGTGTAACTGGCAGGGTTGCACATTGCTTTTTTGGTATCTAGGTAACAGATGGTTAGCCTGCGTCTTTTTCCATCGCTGTCATGTGCACCATCACTGATTGGCTGAATTGTGGAGTTCATGCCAATCGGCAAAACTGTCAACCTTAAATAATGCTGAACCGTCTGCCCATTTGTTTCAAGGCACTGGTCATTGTCAATTCAATTTTATTTATATAGCGCTTTTCACAATTGTTTAATTGTGATTGGGCCAGATGCCTCATCTCAAGAAATTAGAGCACTCAGTTTTCCCAAAAAGGGAATGACTTGTTTACAGCTATAACAAAAGACAAGCAGCAAAGATCGGCTCTCAAATGAGCCTCCTCAGGATGTGCTCCCATCAACCTCTTTAAATGGCCCAATCAATAGGAGGCAGGCTTAAAGCTCATTGATCTTGGCCCTTTCATGCTATCCTTCATGCTAGAGGTGAGTGGCCTGTCTTTTGCATGTACCTCAGTACTGTGATCCACTAGCTGTGCCCGAACTGTTACAGGTCAAGACGCTACACACAGATGTGCTTACGGCTAGCGATATTGAACCAAAGAGCAGAAGAGTAAGTACTGATGATAACTGTTCAATTCTTTAGATCCGTAGAAGAGTGATTAGGATGTACGTCTCAAAGGAGAAGCTTTGGGGTAATTGTATACTGAGTTATGCTAACACTGCCAGGAAAAGATGTATAAGGAAGGTTTTCAGGGTCTTGTAGGGAAACATGGACAAAGTGATTCAACTTAGATTGATCAAAACTCTTTGTTGGCCATGGAACAACATTCTTATCTAAGAACCATGGGCCAAACCCTATTCTTAATCTTAAGCACTGACTACTCCTTAAATCAGAAATAAATTGGCTGTTTTTTACAAATTTAAATTAAATGAATTGGTTATAAAAAAGTTTTAATATTGATGATTTGTGTGTTCATACCCCAGCAACAACATTATCTTAAGAATCTGAATGGCTGATTAAAAGGTAACTTCAACCCAAGCAATGATGTTGAATGGGAAATGACATTAAGCAGAACTCACCCAGCTCATCCCAGAGTTGTCGGCATTTATCGGTCATGCCTGTGCCCTGTTGTCGCCATAGCGACAGGCGTGGGTCAGCCATGAACTGCTCTGTGATAAGTGTGAGCATCCGTGCACCGTTAGAATCCCGCATCCGCAGCATCTCCCTCACCTGTACAAACATCTTTGTTTAACCTGATGCACTGTGTACAAAACTAACACACACCTGTATCCAATACAAATCAAACGTAAAACAAACATGTCAGCCTATGTATGGAAAAGCATAATGATTCTTTTAATGAAATAAAGCATGGAGGATTAGCATGTGAAGCATTTTGTATAGAACGAGTGTTTAGTTCAAAGTACTACTAGATTAAAATGCTTATGTAAATAACTCTGCACTGGATTTAACAACAGGCTATAGAATAGTCCTTAATATCTACAGACATACGATAGCAAAAGCAATGAACTACACTGGCTATTGAAAATTAGAGGCAGCTTGACATTTAATTAAAATACATTGATTTAAAAAGGCCTTCCAGGATTTCATGGACCCGTAATTCACCATAACAGCACCGTTCTCACCAAGTATCACACTCGCACACAGATAGGGACAGTGTCTCACCTTGGCAAACATTGAGTTTAGCTGTTTGCCTGAGCCATAGTATCCTCCCTGAGAGAGAAACTGTTTGACCTGTTCCCTCACTTGCTCTTCATCCAGGTGCCAGCAGTTCTCATCATCAATACTGGCCCCTGCTGTGGGATCCGGGGCCCCTGGGAGAGAAATATACCAGGTTATTTTGGATACTTGATGCAATGGCATATATCATTTATCAGTACAAATGCATGGTGAAAGCTTTAGTAACAAGCTTTTACCATTCAAAAATAAAACAACAGAGTTGGAAAATATGCTTTCCTAACACCGAAAAACAGAACTGCCCAATCCGGTTTGGTTTAAAACCACAACCTAAATCAATAATATCACTTCCTGTTTGCAGAATGCTCATTTTTTGACCAATAAAAACCGATAACAACACAGAATAGAGGCGAGTCAAATCACAGCCCTCGATTGTCAAAAGATTGCTTTCCGTCACCGGGCTACGGTGGGGATAATTGTGCTTTTTTAGCGAGGAGCACACAATGATTAGCAAAAAAGGAAATAAAGGGAAGAAAAGCCGAATGCATTAGAGGCAATCACTTTATCTGAGCACGGTCTTACTGTATTTCCAATATGTCAATGCACTTTAGGTTTACAGCCCCCTTTTTCTAAAACAAAACACATCAGCACATTCGGGTCTATTGAATTTCACTTAAAGACACCATAAACCTGCTTTATATGAGAAGCTCAGATGCAAAAGCCGCTAAACGCCAACTCTTGGGCCAAAAAATTAGATGATGATATTAACGGAATGGTCTTGTCACACACTGCATGTTTATCAAATACTTTCGATTCAGATCCAATTAATCCCAGCCCTTAGGCCATTCAGAAATACCGGTTTGTTGCCAAAATCTATTAAGAGTCTGATTAAAAAAAATGCTAATTTAAAAGAAAACATGTCAGACACACTTAGAGAGTTTTGCATCTGAGCTCTTCATATATAGATTGGACAGACCTGATCTGCTTGTTGGTCCCCTCAGGGTACCCCGTGCAGGTATAGTAAACCTATATAAATGCTATATATGAAAGCAGAACATTAAATTGTGCATTGTTTGCACATTTTCTTGTCCTTGACATGTGATATTTGATAAGAAGATTCATCTTGAGACAGAGATTAGTTTTCAAAAGTCTTGGATGGAGTTATGGGAGCAATAATAACAAACTGCAGATTATCAGCAGTATGTGACAAAGCATTGCCACTGACACACTATGAGACTATTTCAATATACAAGATATATATGGAGCCAGGTGTGGTATATAAGAATTGCTTTGGTTTTTGCTTTTGAAATACATGTTGATTTAATCACACGAAGACTTATTTGTGGGCATAATGACTTTAAGATCTGCAATAGGTCTGGTTGCACTTTTGATCTGTTTAAGTCCCAAAGGCAGGTTAACACATTGTGCACATTCCAGAATCAGAACATAACCACCGATTAAACACTGATAAGGGGCTTCTGCCCAACCCCTTCATTCCCATTCAAAACAAGGTCAGAGAGCATGAGGATGGACTTCCTTGCTTAGGAGGCTCTTTGGATAAATATGTTCAGGAAGAAATGTGTGGAGTTGTTGTTGAAGGAAGATCTAGAGATCTAAACTACCAGCTTCTTAAAACTCTGCACACATCGCGCCTGGTCAGATATATGCACAAACAGCACATACATTTGTATCTCTCTGACACATATGATTGTTCTCACCATGCACTTGGTTGATCTCAGAGTTGGAGGACAAGATTTCGTCAGCCAGTTTTTGAGCAGTGGGCAGCACTTCCGTATGGTGGGCCGTGATAAGATACTGTACCAGCTTTTGAAGCTGGTCTCTGTTCATCTGGAAGAGTGTCTCTGAGATAGGCAGCCGCAGCTTGACCTGCTCGGGTTTGCGGATTCGGTATAAGGACAGTGCCACCACGTGGGCGCAATAGAAGATGTCACGGTTGCCACAGCCGCATGTCACTGAGGTGATCTTGCATCGGTCGAAGCTGATGGCCACTTTGTGCGTCGTCTCCGGCTCGGATTGCGTGGCTGGCTCTGTGACTGTGCCACTGAGGTGAAAGCCTGGACAGGAAGAGAACAAGGTTAAAATTAACAGTGGCTTTTGTAGTAGCAATGACAATTATATCTTTTATCTGTGTCAAACACAACTCTGTGAACATGGATATGGGGGTAGTAACCAGAACCTGGTAACCAGCTTAACGTGAAGTTAAGTTACTAGCAAACCATTGTTTAAGTGTGCAAGAGAATAGTTTGGTAACTAGTGGTTACCAAACCACAGGACAGGTGATAGGTTTAACAAATATAGACATAGGAAGATGTTATCCAGTTGCTGGGGATCTTAAAGTTACAGTACATAAAACTTTAACAGAATTCTAGATGAGACTAACTGTGACTCAAACGCTAAAAGTTAAAAGTAAAAATACTGTTCTGAATCATTATTTTAGGGGTTGTCTGGAGACTCAAGATGATTTTACAGATTAAGAAGATTCATTTTAGGCCTAGTTCTGCCCGATGCTATAGGTCATGCCCATGCAACACATTCCAGTAAACATGGTGTTTAACTCCTAATGAAACAAAACTTCATTCAACATTCAAGGGAAGAGAAAATAAGCTGAAAGGATAAAGAAATACTGTATGCACATCTTGGTGGCCAATAGGAGGGCTCACTCTTCACTTACACTGCTAAATTATTAATCATAAAAGCCAGAAGAAGGGGGTTGGGAGACTTGAATTACTGTATCAATCTTAACCAATAGAGACTTTTATTACAACACACATGAACGACATTACATAAGCACTTGCGGAGGGAAAGAGACCATTTGAATCTCAAATCACTATGGACAGAAACAAAATTCAGTGCAAAACATAAATGGTCAGGGCAAGTTTTACTTTGGTTACCAGCCCATATGCCCCAGAAATGCATCCAGCTCATAACTAAAGCGCTTTATTAGAGCCCCTGACCAGAACCACACCATACCAGAGCTAGAAGGTGTGCCCCTAAATACACATGTAGACAGACAGACAACTGCACACATCACAATTAATTCTAGGGTTCAACTGGTGCGACAGGGGTGCCTAATAAGCATGAGCAAAGCCGGCTGTTCCCTTGCCAAATCCCACAAAAGGCTTTTCCAGACGAGTTCTTCTGAGAAGTCGGCCCCCTCCTCAGCCCGAGATTTTGCAGAAAAGAAATCCGACGTCCAATTTACTGCCAAACCCTTTCAGGCACTGCCAACACAACAGAGCCATCTGATTAAGGGGAGTTTATGGTGATGTCTGTTTTCATTTTGATAAAAGACAGAAAAATGAGAGGGAGTGCCCCTATGTGTTGCAAATTACTTTTGGCACAATGGAGAGTTCAAAACGAATTTGGTTAGAGAGACAAAGATTCACGGGAGTGTGTAAGAATGGAGAGGAGTGCATTTATTGGGCTCGCTTTTCTTTGAAGAGCTATGGCAAGTGCAATCAAGCTGTGCATTTCACTGTGCTGCACAGTAAAGATCTGACATCTCTTTGTGGACTGCGATATGTAGGAGTTTAACAGCCTAGTCTAGGCCTGAACGTAAGCGTTCCGGCCAATGCATGTTTGCAAGGCAAACAATGCATAATCTTACCTACCACAATGTATGCAAAGAGCGAATTGTTTTACATTTCAAAATGGGAGGCAATGAGGGTGCCTGTATGGCGAAACCATTCCATTATCTGATCATGCATTATCTTGGCTGAAAAACAAAAGTTGAGACTAAACAGACTTGAATTTGAACAGAACACCACACTGTGCTGGCTAACACCATCAGTTTTGCTTGACCTTTCCAGCGACTGGGCCGCATTAGTCACACGAAGGACATGCATCCCAGCCGGTATCTAATGCAGCCGACCATTGCCGTGTGAACCTCCCTACAATGATAATGTTTGCTGTAATGGTGTCTGATATAAGTAGACCTCCCTGCTGTAAATCTCCCAGCTGCTTTTAAAAGAAGTCACTATACTGTGCTGTTGGAGTCTACTCCTCCCATGTGTCACCCTCCATCAGATACACAATCACTTCTTGCAGAGAGATCACTTATGACGAGAAAAAAAAGGACAGAAAAGCAGGAAAACATAAAGGAACAAAGAGAAAAAATATAAGAAGAACTTAAATCTGTCTGAGCTACGGTGTATCGGTGCATCTGCTTCTACAAAATAGCTCATATCTGGCTTGCAACATTACCTGATCACATTTCCCCAACAGTCAATAAGTGACTTTATTCTTAGCATTAGTAATTGAAACAAACCCTTAAGCATTACTAATAAAGAACTGGATTTCAGAGTTACATAGTGTTAGAACAGGCTATGATGGTGTCTATGACGCATCTGTTGATGGGGTTATAGAGAAGCAGATGAGCCCATAGGCTCATGTGACAGGGGTTGCATTGGAGAGCATGCATCTGCTACTGATGGACATGTAGAGCTCTCCTTGTCTGTTTATTCTCTGTCTCTCATCTCACTCCCCCACCCTTTCCACCAGGCCTTTTGTTGCTCAGATGCAGCACTACATGCTGCTCCACCATCCTCTCCACGATTGCTCTTTTCAGGCTAACCTCCATCTATGCTCACACCATGATCTACAAGAAAGCAGTAATTAATATCGGTCGCTCCAACCACACACAACAATCTCTTGATTGTGTCTTGAAGGCTGTTGTGTTCACGTTTCATAAATGCGTGATCTCTCTTCATTCTT
>JAPMOP011183937.1:0-10287 GCA_029874735.1 Cobitis vettonica | reverse complement strand
TACATAATAATTACACACAGCACACACTCATATATTATGCAAAAAATCACTTTTATTTTGTATCGATTAATCGCATTTAATCGTTGCCCTACCCTAAACAAAACCCCGCCCCTAACCCCAGCGCCACAGGGGTCAAGGCAAATCATAAATTTTTTTACGAATGTGGTCGTACAAATGAATACGAATTGGCCACCTCGTAAAATATGTAGCATTGGATATTTACGTTCTTTCAAGAGTGGGATTTTTTTTGTGTATTTGCCATGCACATTCGGGACAATAAATCTGTCCTGTTTTCTCTCTGAACAGTAGACAAAGGCCATATATCTCACAATCAGTGGTCTCAATCATATTTCTGGGATTATTACATTCTCTTGCCGCGTGTTACGCATTTATTGGGTTGAGAAGAGAATCTCATCACTAAAAGGTCCCTCAAAGCTCTGCAAAGCCATTATGATTATCAAACGCCACGCGCCCCGGCCTGCATGTGAAGGTCACCGGCCACGTCTCTGAGTGATTTAACAGCCTTCTGAAATTCACCTGAAAACAACCGGCCTTGGTTATCATTGCTCAGGTTTTAATTAGGCTTTTAAACAATGGCAGTGAGAGCAGCTCAGAATAGATCATCAGAAGTGGAGTCAGTCGGGTGCTGGGAACGTTCTCCCATGCAGCGTCAGCTTTACTGGAACAAGTCCGGATCGGGTTCCAGATCAATGCGTACTGGGTGCACACGTTTATGTTATTGTTGCCAGCATTAATGCCCTTTTAATCTTTAAGAGATTACCAGCATCGATCTGCCGTCGTTCAGCAACACATATTTGTTTGAGAAAGTGACATAGCTCGCACACATTACTGAACATCACAACCAAAATAACCATCAGCTGTAAGAGGCTATTTTAGTCACTTTGCCCCGATTTATAAACAACACATTGAACTGCGTCTCTGATTGGATCACCAATGTCATGTGATGTTACTGACATTTTTGCATCTTTACTATACATCGCCTCATTGGAAATCAAAAATCTTTATAGCACATCAACCTCATTCTTCAATATCGTAAAAAATGTGCTGTAACATAACGGTAAACTACTGGCAGCTAAGTTGCTAGCAATCTACTGTTAATTTTTACAGTTCTACTACAGTTAATGAACAGCTCCACTATATTTAAAGGTATGTTACCGTATTAATACCCTGGCAACTCATTTAATTTGGGAAACAAGTTGTCCCGAACCATTTAAGTTTAGGATGCAAGCATGTCAATTTTTACAGTATTTTACTGTTTTGTTAATTTTCCTGGCCGTTTTTTTAATTGTATACAAACGATAGACTGCTGGAGAACATGATCACCAGATTTAGTTTTGTGCTATACTCTCATTAAAACAAAAGTGTAACACAACACAACATACACTAAGACATTTTAAGTGATTTTTTTTTAACTGTAATTCTAAAAATATAATCCATAATGAAAACGTAATCTTTAAAAAAAATGTTTTTGCTGGTGGATTTAGACTTCTGTCAGTGGTCTTTTATTAGTATGCTTTACTATCAACAACATGCAATATTTAATATTTGTCTGTTTCATTGCAACCCAAAATAGTTTCCAAATCAAGAGAGTCATCTCTCAGAACCCAACCTGTTCAGCTCAGCATGGGTCAGATGTATATTTATTTATCTTATTTACGGTCTGGACACATAGTTCCTCTGCACCTGCCTCTTTTTCAATCAGTTCCTGACTCATATAACCGTACTTGTCCCTTTTGATCATTTAGTTAATAAAGTTGTTTGTCCACACCGGACAGCAGTGACTCGGCCTCTCTCACCGGCTGATTGCTTGTGTAGTGTGACTGGAATGAGGTCCACTCAAGTGCCACCTTTCATTTGACTAAATTAATAGCACAGAGACAGGCTGGTTTTCTTCAGTAATATCAGATGCCTGCATTTTCTAACCTTAAAGAAACACCATTGTCATTTCATAAGTCAATACATCACAGAATGAATAACAGCCTCATGGCAAAGCATTCTGGGAAACAAAATCTGAAGGAAAAAAGTAAATGTTGATGAAGATTTCTGGTTCCCAGAATGCTTTGCATGATGCTGTTATTTTATAGTTTTATTCTGTAAAGGTATGTTAATGTTTAATGTTAATTTTAAACTATTGCCAGTAAATAACATACATTCAAATCTACAGTGAATTACTGGCAAACAGCTGCATAACTACAGTTAATGTTTTACAGTGTTACAATGAAAATGTTTTTGTGATGCATTATCTTCTCATTTAATCGAAAAAAAAATGTGTATTTAAATGACATTATCAGCATTACATTTAAGAGTAAACTTGCATTAAATGATTAATAATAGTATCGAGTTGGCATAAATGCCACAGATCTCACAAAAAGATTTGAGAATGTTTCACATTATGTGTGCTTGAATAGAAACAAGACCTTTAAAAATACTACATTTACATGATTATAGTATCCTAGAAATAATGCCTAATCTTAAGTATTTCTTCATTTTACATCGTTTTTTTCTGTTAAGCATATATGCAATATGTCTTGGCGTATTTCTTGACAACTAGTCATTACTTTGCTGAATGTTGCATGAATTTACAGCACATTTACATGCTTGTGTCATGTTGCATTACACATTGTATGAAGTTATATGATTTTATATGATATCAATTCAAGTTCTTCTCTATGGGTCAGACCATGATGTAATTTACGATGGCATGATGTCATAATGTGCAATTCCTTTTACTGTCGATTGCTCCTGCACATTTGCTTTCAAACGCTCCAGAACGCTTGAACAAAAGGCAGGTGCTGGGCCGCACATCTCTGCCTGTTTAACCCAAGACAAGGTGACGTTTTGTGCGTTGAGCTGAGGGACACGCAGAGATTTCTATCAATAATTCATGGAGTCACTGCGGCCTCTGTTCTTCTTTTCAATTCCCCTGCAGATCACATAATACCCCCCCAACCCAAAGCCATCTGTGAGACTGGAACCCTGTAGGGACGGAGCATTAAAGCATCTACAGAAAACATCTCCAAACGTCCATAAAGCTTCTGCACTATCCTCAATGTTGTTGAAAATCCTCTTAATATCACTATCATATCCACGTGAGATTCTTTATGAAAGAAACAAATGTTTGCTTTTTGTTTTGTTTTTGCGTTCAAAGCACTATTGGCTGTTCATACAGAGCATTTCATTAGCTGGACATATTGAGCATATGTTGTTAAACCACATTCGAATAATCAATGAGATTCGCAAAAAGGATGTTTTGATGAATGTGTTGGAGAATTATATTAACAAAATGAAATGTGCTCTTTTTTTTCTAAACACACTGCCTTGTATTGCATTTATTTTTCATATATTCATGCAAATAGTTAATGCCATACAAAAATCAGTACAGTTAACATTGCACTGTATAAACAGCCTATACATTTAAGCAAGCAAGCAAGCAAGCTGAAGTGTTAATGCACAGATTTTATGCTGCGTGTTTTGTTGGCCGACGCGCACACGAGACATCAGAGCTGTCCATTATTTCACTGAATAATTGTGCATCAACGTACAAATTAAAAATCGATACGCACCACCAAGCTTTTATTTTAATGCACTGATAGGATCCTATTCAACAACATGACACCATTCCTGACACCTACAAAGCACCTGAGCGAAACTGCAGCACACCCAAAGTGAGCTGATAATGTCAAAGGAGCTCAAATCAGATCCTGCGTTTTCTTCAGCTGAACAAAGGAACAGAAGTCCACGCTAAGCATCGCTAGAGGGGGCAACACGCGTGCTGGAGAGGGGCAGGAGGGCAGTTTGATGGGGAATAACATTGAGTCCACTAATTACCAGCACATCCCTATTCACAGCCTGAAGATTTTTTTAACACACAGACACACACACATACACAATAAAACTCATCGTCCAATGCATCCTGTCACCATAAATTATTATACAAGATTTTAAATGGAATCTGATGACCCTGTGTGTGATGGTAAACAATAGATGCACATTGCGGTCAAAGTTATTATTATTTAAATAAAATATAAAGTGTATAACTTTTTTCAAAGTAGTGGTGGAATAATTATCTACAACTAAATCCTGAAGTCCTGAATGTTTACAAAATAAAAACAATAATAAAAACGCGTTTAATAAAACAAAATTTAATAAAAATTCCCTTTTACTGAACAGAAATATAAAAACATATTTTTGTGTTTATTAAGAGGTGGTCTTAATATTGATCGTCCCATATTGACAATATAATCAATATTAGCGAAATAAAACTTAACGCATTTCAACAACAACAGCAAGCAAGCAGCGTTCAGTTCAACATCAATGAGGGATTTTTATTTGGAAAAGCAGATACCTTGTCTTACCTGCAAGCCGAAGGGCCGACATCCTCTGAAACTCGGGCTCTTGTAACCATTTCCACATCCTCCGAAACGTCTCCCGTCCGGACTTGAGTTTACTCCAGGGTTTTGGGTTGCGCAGCAGGTCCGACAAGGTGCCCTGCGAACGGCACAGGACCCGTTGCGCGAAGATGGCCTGCGGGATGCTGTAGCGCTTCAGCTCGGCCGTTATGCGCTGAGCCACTTCTTTGGTGTTGATCTCCTCGAGCTGTCCCGAGCCGGCGCCCGGAGTCACGGACGAGGAGGAGGAGGAGGGCGGTCTGTCCCGGCTGGAAGCCAACACGGGCCCGTGGGATTGAGGGTGGCTCGGATGCCCGGTGTGGTGCATCCCGTTCAGATGGGGCATCATGCCCGCCGCGGGGCCACCGAGGCCCCTGGAGAGGTGCTGGTCCCCTCTGGCCAACATGGCAGTGTGGGCGTCAAAGTTGGAGCTCAGCATCTTGTCGTGCCCGTGCGCTCCGTAGTTGTGGAGCGACTGCTGGGCGTTGTGGATGGAGCCCAGGCCGTTTCCGAGCGGACTGCTGGCCAGCGGGGACAAGCTCTGACCCATCCCGCTCATGTCTTTATGATAGGGGCTGTAGAGGTTGTTCATGGCCGGTAGAGCTCTCTCATCCCGCATGAGAGTGAAACTCCCGCTCACGTTCCCAGAGAGACGCTGATGGTGATGGTGGTGATGGTGGTGGTGCGGATGGTGGAATTTGTCGGACACCGTCGAGATGGGCGGTAATGGCTGTAGCGGGGTCAGCGTGGTGTACGTACCGCTCATCCCGGGCGGGGATGTGTCGCACGGCATGCTCATGGCGTGATGGAGCGGCAGCGACAGCTCCGGACGGTACTCTCCTCCGGCGCCGTCCAGAATCGATGCCATGCTGGAGACCATCGCGGAGCGCGACGATGCCACGGTCAGATCCTGGTGTATCCGTAAAGAAGCCCCCGCGTTCCGATTGTGATGGGGGCTGTGGCTACTCATCAAGTCCTGCTCGTGGCTTATTCCACCGTGTAGGTTGCCAATGTCCATTGTCATCTCTGGGTTCATGGCGTACGCATCCAAATCCTTGGCCAGGCATCGATAGGCGTCATAGGCGGTCTTCATTCAGTCCATTGATTTATTTCGAGCTTTGTGCAAGGGATGGGTTTTTCCTCTCCGTGTGTATGCTTCGCGCTAAGGCCTCTCGGTTTTTCCCAAATAAATCATAAAAAACACCGATCTCTATCAGACGGGCCAGTGCTGATTCCTCCCCATGTCCGAGCCCTCTACTCCTCCTGCGTCTTCTGTTTGGCCAGCTGGAGGTGTTCGGGGTGGGCTTGCTCCGCTCGCACCCGACCCTGCTGAAATGGGAGGAGATTGCGCGTTGATTGAGGTTGCCACTAGCCAATCGACGGCTGCCCGTACCCGCCTCGATAGCGCCGTGACCAATCGTTGATGCTTGATCGAGGCTGTTTGGCGACGTCAGGACCGGTTGAGATTTGTGCGCAGGCTTTGCATCTGGATGGAATCTAGCGTCAGATGTATGTATGCGTCCCGTTTACTGTCATTCCAAAGCGCTTCATTGTCCAGCGCAACCTCCCTGAAAAACAATCACACGAATATAAATTTGTAAAAAAATACCTAGATTTTTGTGAGTTGCCTCTTATAATACCAAAGTAAAGATTTCACATTAATATTTAATTTTTAATTATGCATATTGATTTCATAATAGTGTCGTTGGGCTTGTAAATAAAATGCACAATGAATACGCAAACCTAAATTATTCCTCATGTTGTAGATGAATAAGATGTCTTACTCAAAACACACATACAGTGTTAACTCCGTCTTTTTAAAGACAAGCTACAATAGTCACAGATGATGAGACCGATATTAAGTTTGTGGTCCTCATTGATCCATCCACTTATTTTAAGCGCGCATGCATGCAGGACAGTGAAAAGACGCGCTATTGTAGCTTAAACTGTTTCAAAAGTAACAGATTTCTCGAATGCCGTTTACTTCAGGAGTTGCTATTTTGTTTGGAGGTTGCGCAGATGTTGCTTTTGTTTAAAGAGACTGTAATTAAGGATGAGCGACAGAAGTCTGAAAAGCGTGACCTATTTTTCTTTTGATCAGCTGTCAGAGGAGGAGCAGGAGGTGCTGGGGGCTCTGTGTCCTCCACGGGCCTCTTCTTGGCCTTTCAGCTGCCCAACCACAAATTGGAGGAAAAGTGCCTCTACCTGCCACGCGACTGGGGTAAATTCAGTGACGGGTACACAAAAGTTTGAGTCCTGCTCTGATGTTCTTTCAGAGCTTTTGTGTTACTGCTCCTTCTAAAGCGAAGAATTACAGGCTGGAAAAGACCTTTATTCATGTCAAAGAAAATCGATATCTGAAAGAGAGAGAGAAAGAGAAACACACACAGATACAACGTGCATGTTGTTTTCTTTTCAGATGCGTAAAACAAAATGTGCAAACACTGAATTCATCTTTGAATTTTTCAAAGAAAAACGATTAAGTTCTTTAAGTATATTAATTATATCAGTCGGTCACTGGTCCAAACCAAACTGGTTTTAGACATTTTTTCAACGATTGTATTAATCATTATTTATTAACATTTATCTACACCTTGCGCGGCCTTTTTAAATGTCCACGAGTTGATTTTAAATGCATCTGATTCTAAAATCAGACTCATCAATGTTAATGCTTTACATCTAGAAACTATGATTTGAATTGAAAACATTGAAACTGAAATAAACGCATTAGCTGCTCTCGTGTAGGCTAAGTTTCAGGCCAAAGGTTTAGATGTGATTGGATTAATTTACCTTGTGTTCATTGGAATAGATTACGCACCTCACAAGCACGTGGATATGCAAATGAATTAAAGTTGGGTGTATTATAATTTACAATAAAGCTAAAAGCCAAAGATAGGTTGTTCGATTGGGACAGTGTTTTTTTCGCCTTGTCTTCCCTGGTTTCTGTCCTCTCTCAGGCCATCTGCTGTGTGAGTGCAGCTCTATTGATCAGAATCAATGCGCCTCGGACCCCATGATGGTGCTGTGTGCCGTTAGTGGTCATCAGTTTGCGCTCGGCGCTGCATCTGTTCCAAGACACCCGGACGATTTGACTTTGCCTTCAGTGATTTAACTTAGCTCTCGGTAAGTCTATGTTTTTTACTCTATAGGACATTAAACACGATCGTTGTGTCAGAAAAGCTTTTCAGATGGGTTTCCCTGCTCGTATGATTCGTATCGGAATCATTGTGCGCTTTAAGGCCGAGCGCATCGCGCTTTTATCCATAGCGCGCATGCAAATCACTTTGACGGTAAACACCCGCATGTCCAGGAGATCCTTCAGAATTAGTGTCGGGCGTTTTTAGTATTAAAGCAGTTTAATATTTTTATTACTGTAGCTTGGCTTCACTGCATGGCTGTAAATATGACAATAGTCAAAATTGGACATAAACTCCCTCTGGCTGCTGTGCGAATATTCGCGGTGGCTTATGCATATTTAAAATGTCATTTACTTGGATGGACACCGTTAAAATACGATAAACACTTTTAACTCCTCCGGCGATAAATGAGATTGTCTGAGGTTTTAGGGAACAGCGGCAGTCAACTGTTGTTTTATTATTGTAATATTTTATTTGAATTAGTCATTTCTTTACCGTGCGGGTACCTTATTATTTAAATGCAGAGGACCTACAGGAAATAAACAGCATCTTAAGAGCAACAAAATAACTTTTTCAAAGTTATACAACCACACATTCAGAAATGTTATTGATTTCAAACACACAAACACACTGAAGGCAAACGTTTGCTTTTAGATATTTTGTTTAATGCATTAAATTATTTAACAGGTGCCCAAAGACGCATTTCCTTTTAATAAAGGTAAATTGTTGTAAAGTTAAACAATTTCACAAGCATGTCACTCCGTTTATATAAATATTATCTGATATTCATCTGTACAAACAAAACCAGGTGTGTTCATAAAAAATGTCTCTGTTCTGTGTTCATTATTATGAGGTTTATTGCAAACAAAGATTATTTTATTTAATGCACGGACATGCACAGAAAGTCCACATTATCCTCATTCATCACAAACTTTTAAGCTGCTCAGGAAACATTTAATGTTTGAATGTCTTTCATCTTTAGATGAACAGGAGGGATCAGACTTTTAATGCACTCTCTAAAGCAGAGATGTCCTCGTGATTTATTTCTTACAACTTTTTTAAAATCTCTATCATCATGATAACATTTTGGGTTAGCAGCTTTTGATAAGGTTTAACATAGATTTATACGATTTTTATTTACATACATTTACGCAATGACTTTATATATTTGCAGCTATGATACTGTTTAAAAACATACAACAAAAGTAATAATCTTTTGTCCGCGATTTTGTTTATTAGGCCGCCTTAATAACATTATATGTTAATAATAACACAATGCAGTATGTGATCAAATATATTTGATATAATATATATAGCTAAATGACGTGGATTTTAGACAAATGCACCACAGACTATAAAGATAGACGGACAACAGCAATGCAAGTTTTTAGTGTATAGTAGTTATTTCATGCTTAACATATTTTACTGAAACCTTTGAATTTTGTCGTGAGGCAATTACATAAAATATCACAGGAAAGACAGAGATGAGGGAAATCTCATCTGATCACAGTGATTCATGTTGTCGTTTAGTTTGACGCTTTTAAATAATCAAAATCATAAAGTTAATTTATTAAACCTTAACCTTAAATACTGAATATAACCGTAACACTGACTTATAACGAAAAACATAAAAAACTTGCATCGTAAATTATAGCATTTTTTTTATTTCATTGCATCTTTTCAAAACCACCTTCTATAATTTATATTATTATTTTACATATTTTATATACTAGGTATTTAAAATATTGGTGTGCATTTTGTGACATTGACAGCATATTGTACTGTATGCTTTTACACAAAAACTTTGATTTTCATCTGTGAACTGTTTTGTGAAATGACAGTGCAGTTAGAGAGCTGTGTGTGTGTGTGTTTATTCTCTCACCATCATATTGATTATTTTGAGTGAATGTTCAGGGTTAATTAATAACTGCTCTTGGTTTGCATGTGTGAGCACTTTAACATGGATGTGTTTAAATGATTTTTCCCTTTCTCTTGGAAAAAACCTAAATATGTTTAAAACTACATATCAAATGTTTGCATGTCGTCTTCATGTGTCAAATTCACTTGCTAAAATGTTGTTTTGCTTGTTCTGTGTTTTAGGCAGCGTGACCTTTAATCCTTGACACGTTCACCTCATTCTGGCCATGAAAGAGATGCGTGGACAACAGCTCAAGATTGATTAAAGAAATATAAACCAAAAACTTGGTGTACTGTCCTAATGCATGCAAACATGATATTGTATGACAGACTATATATATGAGTTATACAAAATTATACAATGACTCAGACAGGCCTACTCATCATTGATATAAAACCATAACATTAAAACAGCAATAATGTTTCTGTTAAGCAACACATCAAAAGAAATATTTACATTAAATACTGAATGTGCTACATCATTCAAGATAAAGTAAAAACTATATAAAAATTATATATATATATATATATAATACTAATAATAGCCTTTGATATTAACACACATTGACTTTCAAATGATTACACACGCACGCACGCACGCACGCGCCCATAATTTTTTTATGTTTTTAACACTCTGCGGGAGTGTTAAACACTTCCTCTCACTCCCTCAGCAGGCCTGTGTGTGTGTGTGTTTGTGTGTATTGATCAAGATGCTTTCAGCGTCTCTCTTATACACAGAAACTCTGTGTCCTTTCAACGCAATCTCACGGCAATTCGTAAGTATTTTACGAGGTGGCTAATTCGTATTAATTTGTACGACCACA
>JAPMOP011183655.1:0-11300 GCA_029874735.1 Cobitis vettonica | reverse complement strand
GTATAAACGTGGAATAAAAAGTGATAAAGCAATGCCACTTTTGCGTTTTCTTTTCAGATCGTTTCCGTCTAAACGTAGCCTAAAAAATATGGCTTGTATGTGCAAGATTCAACATAGAGAACCCCTCAATCATTTTAACACCCAACAGCGCTGAACAATTTATTTCAAGCATAAAACATGAATAATAAAAGTCTGAGAAATAAAATGCCTCTTGTTATGATCATATACTCTCCTTTTGGACAGCAGTATGTGAAGTTATTGTCCTCTCATGGGCAATAAGCCATATTATAGCGCCAAAAATTTACATTTTTACAGAAGACTTCCTTCCTCTTCATCTTCTAACATTGAAGTTCATTCCTTTACCCCTAATGAAAAAGCGCATTATAGGGTTAATGATGTAAATCTAAAGACACTACATAACCAAAAACATGTGGATACCCTCTTCCAAGTCTTTTTTCGAAAGGATTTTAAAAGTCAACTCTAGTATTTTATGAATTATTCCAGCATCCATACTAACACAGGATTATACTGACACCATTGCAGTGAAATCAACTGTTGATCTATTTTGCAATTTACCAAACCTATAGCAGTGGCACCTTGCTGTTTTAAACCCAAGATAATGTTCACCTGTTCTCCTGGCAATCCTACACAGTCCTTTAAAACAGTCCCCTAACAGTCACATCACGGCTGAACGGCTCTGTGAGAAAAATCGATACTACGCTCGAGAAGGCACCGGCACTGTTTTTTCCCCTTTACCTGCTCGATGCTGTCGCAATCGAACACTCATTACCACAAATTCTTCCACATTCTCGGCGGACTCCGACGCAATCACACCGACTCAATTACAAGAGACGTGGACCGGCAGCTCATTGATAAAGCTTTACACCAGCGGAAGAGGAGAGAGGAGATACGGCTTTGTTTTCTTGAAAGACTATTTGACTTTTTCTTTGCGAGGCCAGCTTCGATTGACTTTAATTTCTGTTTTCGTGTCACGCATTGATCTTATCGAACTCTACCCCCACCGCTGTTTGTTTTAATATCGGTGACAATAAATGTGTAGTAAAATATAAGCATTTATCTAAGGATATGTGAATTTTTCAGTGAGACAAAATGTTGTTTTGTTGAACAACCTAACAAACATTCATTTATTCACCTCATATTATCTTTTTTTCTGAATAGGAAGATGCTAAATAATTCATGCAAGGTCATACAGATGATTTAAGAGCAGAATAATCAGTGGGCATGTTGACAACTGACACATGTCGTCCCGTTCTGGAGAAAAATATAGGCGTTGTGTCTGCTCAGTCTGAGCTGTGGACATAGGGGAGATACACTATTGTCTCAAAAGGTCTCCAGCTTAGATGATAAAGATCACAACCAGCTTGGAGAGCCGTGCCAGGGTCGTCCGAAGCAGCTGTGCCCGGGTCTGCCAGCTCTCTGTGGGGATGCACGTGTTATGGTCCTGTCATGAGGTTTGGACAATGAGCTGAACCTGATATGGTGTGGCTACAGCTCGGTGGGAGAACCATCTGACAGATTGGTGATCCGGGGGAGTCGAAGATCCAGGTGTAGCTGCCAGGTCCCACAGCTGGAAGGAAAAGCTCCAGCAGGGTAAAAAGCTATTTTGTAATTGGGCATCTTTTGGCTCGGGCACAGACAAGTTCTGACCTTTGATTGCCAAGCATTTGGTCTTACTCATCATTAGGCGGCTCTGCCCATATGCCAAGTGATATAATTGGTCCTTCTAAATCTAGCCAGAAACGGCACCCTGAGAACTAAATGCAGACCGTCTCTTGAGAGGCACTACCACACCATAGTTCTTTGCCAGTCCTTTTCCAGACAACGTCAAAGCAAACATCACTCCTCAACTTCGCAATTACGATCTTATGTTGACAAGCACATATCCTAATTCTTTCTTTTGTGGAGGTTAAGACAGGGAGGCAGGCTGGGGTGACAGAACCAATATGCTGGGGTACCAAGGGAATATTTGCCACTAGGCGGCCTGGGGAACTTGGAGGGCAAAGGTGCAGAGATCGCAAACAAACCTTTTGGTTCAGTCAACAGAGCAAACTCACCATAAACCCTGAGCAAACTAGGCATAATCGCACAACAAAAGGCGCATAAAGGCACAATTAGCCGTAACCCCACGGATATTAACTTGAAGACACGCCCTCATGATTCACGCCTTTCAAACATTTGCATTCATCCATTTTTTGCGCCTCAATCCCTCATTTCAATTCATTTTTTTTTTAAAGCTAATTTGTGAAAATGCTAAAGACTAATTTAAATATGCATAAGACATCCCCTATCCAAAATGAGGTGCTAATTTAAAAATTCTGCAGACCATGTCTGACTCATGTCTGTGTCTTAACCAGTCTCATGCGTTAAGCTTATATCAGCAAATAACCGGCTCTGAATCTTTTTAACATTCACAGTTTACAGACCTCACAGGCACTTAGAAAAGCCCCCTGCTCTCTTACAATCAGCGTATCTCAGTTTGAGTAGAGGAGAGTTCATCTCAATCAAGACAGGCCTGACAGAAGAGGGCTCTGTATTGACTGTTGAGGAAAGATGAACTATTTGTTTTCTCTTCAAAGTGAAAGGGAAAAGAGGAGACCAGTGATTGGCTTCGCTCTGAGAAAAATGCCTTTCGGCGGCTTGCCGAGAAGGACAGACCTCTGCAGGTGAATTAACCTTGCGGAAAATCAATGCTAGTCTGATCAAGTCTCTCGGAGAAGAATTTCGACTTATTCACGAGGCAATTTGCCAACGGAGCAGCTGTTGTCATTGAGCAAATCCTTACAAAGCACTCCTATGTATTTGAGTGATACCATCTTGTTTGTTGTGTTTGTAACTCCGCAGCAGAGATCAATTGCATCTGGGGAAGTGAAAACTCGGCATAAAATGAGATTTGTTTCAAGAGTGGGGAATATATGTCTATCAATCTTATATACTCTGCACTTAAAGCATACATTTGCACGATACTATTGTACTAATAAAGAAACGTTTTTCTTTTGCGTTTTTGAAAAATATTCATTCACAAGGATCTGCAAAAATGACTAAAAATGTTGCATTATGCGTGCCAGGACAGTAGTAAGTGATGTTGCTTTGTAAAGAAACACCATCACCTGTGCACATATTCGTCTATAGACCGATAAATACAAGTGAAGTGAGATAAACAATAAAAATGGCGAAAGCATCAAGCAATTTTGTTTGATGAAATTCATTTAGAAGTGACCCAGTGACTATAAAGTGGCAAAATTGTGTAAACTTTGCTGGAGAAGTGTTAATAACCCCGTCCGGCATTGTTGTTAAGGTTGTCAAGTAGACTAAACACGTAATGCGCAAGACACCACAGTTTTCACATATTTGCGTTTTTGTCATTTAGACGGAAGCTGCACCATTTTCAAAACATACACTTTTGATACGCAGTTTTCAAAAGTTAACAATTTAAAGATCCTAAAACGCTTTGGTCATGTAAACGAACAGACAAATAGTTTTTAGCTTTTGCTTGAAACATGTAAACGTGGCCTAAAACGCCAATATAATAAAAGCATATCTAAACACTATATTTAACAAATTCCGCTACGTATACAAAGACATGCCAGAAGAATATATAACTATGACAGCGTTAGTTGACCTATAGCTCCATTGTTGATGAACAAAACCGCCTGTCTATTGTTCACCAAACACAGAGACATCAAACCGCCCATCGGGGTCTGTTAGAAAAACAGTGTATGCACAATGCAATATGAGCACCATGCATCACCAGTCAGCTCTTTCCAGGGGCCCGTCCCCAACAGCTGGGGCCCCACCGCAGGGCTGATAGGAAAGGTACAGTAACAGGTAGCATCCCCAGGTGCTGGAGCTTCAACGGGATCGCTAACCCATTGCGCGTAACGCTAGCAAAGCTGCGCTTAATTAGCCGAGAGGGAGCCCCCATTGGCCCGTAATGGGCTAGTTTGTGAAGCTAGAATGGGGTGCGCTGGAAAGATGAAGGGATCGGGGGAGATAAGGGTGGGCTCTACTAAACCCATCTCTGCATTATGGATTTGCCCATCTGGCCAAAGGGGGAAAGTCCCACTGCTGGACGAGTTAAACAAAGAGAAAGAGAAGGGGGGCGTTTCCGAGATCACACGCTAAATTACGGTGGCCGTCACTCAGCTATTGTGTATCTAATGGGCTGGGTATTCACAGCTGGGCTGCCCAAATTGTTCTTTTATACTCTTTTATAACCCTTTATTGAAGCCAGAGGGGTGAGCGAATGATTAACAGACAGGACAATGACTTTTGCTCGTCTTAAGCCTTACTGACTCAATTTATTTAGCTTATTTTTCCTACCCGAATGCAAATGCGAAGGGCTCGCTTGGTTAACTGTGTCCACGGTGATCATGCGCTGGAAAATTAAAAGTTGCTATGCAGATGACGAAAAGCCTTCGGGTGGGTTTGGTAAACACTCTGCGCTTTGCGAGTTTCACCAATTTTCTTTTTCTCTCAGTTTAATTTAGTTTCGAACAACAATGAAGTAAATAAATACCACCGCCTGGTGTGCACAAGCTATATTGGGTTAAATAACTAAACAAATATCATTAGGATTAAAAGGCAGAATAAAGAAAAATACAATTTTGGCAGAATCAAATACAATTCCAAGAAACTTTTAAGGTATTTTTCGACCAATGAATTTTTCCAGATTCTCTTCCATCACATTGTACATTTGGGTCTGAACCGTGGTGGGTCCAAACTATGTTTTGGACCAAGCAATCAGTTCAAAAGCATAAACAGCCTGATCATTCTGAAATTAGATTTAATGACAAACTTGAAAACAGACGTAGCGTCTTGACTCATGCCTACCCCTATTTTGTTTTGCACCCCCTCTCTGATGTCCATTTTGCAGCCCTTTCAATCTCCTCAGGGTACAAGTTGTAAGCCAGCTTAACAGACCTCTCAAATTAGGACTTTCCTCCCCTAAACCCACCCCTCCAGACCCTGGTCTGCTGAAGTTTGGGGGTGACTATAGAGGAAGCAAGAGCCACTTTATTAGTTCAACAAATAAAGGAACTGGACGATCGGGCCCCATGTCCTGCTGACATCCTCCAGGTAAAGACTGAGACCTGCCATCGCTTTTTCCTCAGATCTCTCACACTGAAGCTATTAAAACCCTGCGAGCTAATGGTGTTCAGCGGAAATGATAAAGTAATAATGACATTTCTCACAGATCTGAGGAACCGTTTCATTGAAGTCTGCTTCACGACAAGAGGACAAGAAAAATCCAGGGTAAATTTCACGTCTGGAGGATGGAAATGGCTTCATGGGGATTAGCCGTGCTCTTGCACCAAAGACAGATCCAAATAAGATTTTGAAAAACCAATTTGCGCTTCACTTTTGTTTGCTTTATGGTGGTCCAAAGGTGATAAATAGCATCATGTGTCAAAAAATATCATCATTGCATAGGAAGCTATTTACAGGAACCAGCCCAAACACACACACACACACACACACACATATACACACAAAAGCTGACAAACTGATTACAGAGTAAGAACACAACAGGGGTGAGTGTTGTATCCCCAAGGACCCTGTCACACTACAAACACAATGCTTATTCCCTAACCCACTCTCACACAATGCGAAGAGCCTTGTAATTAAGTTCACATCTTTTCATTCACATAATCATCACACCCTTGTCACAATTTGACGCACAATCAACTTTCTGAAGGGGGCTGAAGTGCACAGAGCCCACCTATGCATACAATCCCAAGCTTATGTTTGCCAAACACAATTAAAAGTTCCCAAAACACATCTTCCACATTCTCTATATAGAAAATTGCAAAGCCGTATTTGCAGGATTTTCTCAAACTTGGAAAATCTGCATTACAGTTTAGTCACGATGCTCTGTGTATTTTCTCTGTCCTCTATTTGTATCAATTTGCTCTTGTCTCGCAATAACAGACGCATTGCTAGAATACCAAATGCAAAGAGGGCTTTACTTTATCCAACTCATTACATCAATTCTTTTTCTAATAAGACCCTTTATTAAGGTCTCGCCCTTCATTTGCACTCCGTGCGATTTGTATAAAAGCATATCCCTTCATTTGTACAGTCGAACATCCGAGAGGACAAAACAAATTTGAATTGTCCTTGGAGTGAATAATTCCTTCAACAATAACCAATTCAAGACTGTCCATCTCTTATAATAAATTGTTTTGTGATAGTTTTTGCTTTAGAGAAACTAAATGAACTGGTGGAAAACATACAACAATACTCAGCATACTAATATACTAAAACTACAAAATACAAAGCATACTAAAAAGGCACATAATTGGTATGTATGAACATGTCCACTCTGCAAATGAATGATAGGTGTTCGTATAAGGCATGAGGCCTTTAATTACTCAGCCGTTCTCATGGGGCGCATTACTGAAGGGATTCCATGTGCTCTTTATTAGTGCATTTTAATATTTTGGGGGGCTGACGTGGCACCGGATGGGTCCCTTACTGGGGCCACATTTGTCCTGCTTTAGGAGGCTTGTGGGGTATTGGTTGAATATGCATGGGCTGGTATGGTCCAGTCCCCAAGAGCATCAACCAATGACAGAGTGATGGACGAGGATGCCTGGCATCTTCTAAGGGGGGATCAGAGAACAAAGAGGAGCTCCCCCCCCAGACCTTAACACGGCTAATGAAGGGTCCATGCTAATGAGGGGCATGCCAACACTGGGGAAACCAGAGCATTTCCAGAAACACTGCAGAAAAATGTTAGGCTCCGAGATCACTACATGATTAAGTTTTGATGTAACTTTTGATTTAAAAAACATCTGATGAAGTAAAAATAGCTGGTAAACACAACCAAATAAACATTGACATTTACAATCAACAAAAGCACAATCTTATGTGATGTTTGCAATTCAATTTCATTGGAAATAGGGCAGGATTAGATTATGAATAGGACCAACATGCCACACGAGTACTACCTGACCTTTCTTTACAAAAAAGCAAACCCTTCAGTGACATACTGGGGCAGGCCTGCATGCAACTTCGTCGCACAAAAGCATGATGGGATTACAGTGGTACTACTATACAACCAAACTGAAGAGAGATAAGATGAGAGGATGATAGAAAATAAAATACCAAAAAGATGGCATTACTTCTTGACGACTTTGTGTGTTGGTCGATCCCATATGAATTAAATTATTAAAACCTTAACTCTGATATCCTGTCGGTTTTGCATTTTACAAAATTAAATAAAAAAACACAAATTAAAGAGAAAACAAATAAAATGTAAAGACCAACAATCACAACACAAAGAAACATTAGCTGGTGTTAGGCTGAATTACTGTTTACGGTAAACGTGTGTAGTATGAATGGGCGTTACTGCGTGCCGTTAATCAAAGGAACGGGGAGAGGAAGAGCCCCGTTGGGCCCCGCTGCAGACCCTCTGCCTCCAACCCCTTTTAATTAGACTCACAGCAGGGACCCCATACAAACACACGTGCGTCTCTGTCCAACTCTCTCTCCATCACTCTATCATCCGCTCATCCCCTCCACCCATTATATGAGTTACTGTCTGCGGGCCCCACTGGGGCCAAGACATTATTATAGTAATGTGCTCAAAAGGCCATTCCCTGCCGTAGTCTGTCACTAACCAATATAAAATGAGAAAATATGTGACTAATGATTTAAGATCAACTCGATGTGAACTTTACTTTTGTGATAAAACAAAAAGTGATCTAAAGACCCTGCAGAGGGATCTAAAAACCTAGTGTATGTGTGAAATAACGGCTTAGTGAAATGTAGAAATACCTGTCTGTTTAAGGATAACAGGATGCTTATTAACAGAGGAAGGACAGGAAGCATTGCTGGCCATCTGCCCAGTCCCCTGCACGGTGACATTTGGCTGTAGACCTTTAACCCTGCTGGAAAATGTCATGGCACTGAGTTTTCACCCCAGGACAACGACCCCTGAACCCCAGAAGACAGACACAAAACTGACACCATCAATATGATATCATTAATTATGTTTTCAGGAAGACCATGGGTGACATCAAGGATTCAACATCAAGTTCTGTACAGGCGGTTAGCGTTAAAGTTGTTGAGTCAGCCTAAAAATAAAGATCTCTTTAATATGTCAATTGTTTCTCATTGATAAAAGTTAAAGTCGCCATAAAACGGAAGTAGCGATTGTCTTTTTTTCCCGGTGGTGACGTATATCCGAGTGAAACCGGCTTCTGAAATGAAATAAGGCGGGTTGGATTTGAATTCGGCCATCGAGAACTGATTTGAAGTTGGGTCTTGTTGCTAATTGTTGTGATCTTCTCCCAGACCCCGCAACATACCATATGACCGCAAGAGAGATCGTTTTGAGGAGGGTAGGAGATTTGCTTTTTGATTAAAGATTATGAGGGCACGAATTTTAAAAAAATTATGAAGGTCACAGATAAGTCATTTGTAAAAATACCACAATATTCCAAAACAAATTACAGTTTTTCCTTTTAATTTCATGGGGGCTAAATGGAGAGCAATGGAGACTTTTGTTTTATTTTTAGACCCTTTTGTGCCTCCTCTATGGTTCTTATGTCTCAAACTATGCTCAGATTTGCTAAAATAAAGTTTACTGCTTAAAATAAGTAAGTCTACTGCTTTTCA
Source organism: Cobitis vettonica (assembly GCA_029874735.1). NCBI lineage: Eukaryota > Metazoa > Chordata > Actinopteri > Cypriniformes > Cobitidae > Cobitis > Cobitis vettonica. The sequence continues at coordinate 2,657 of JAPMOP011183655.1, read as the reverse complement.
GACATTTCTCCTAAAAATAAAAACTGTCCCTTAAACACTTGTGTCTTTGTGTCCTTGCTGTCACTGGGGCGGTAAGTTACCCTTTCAAAAAGTACCCCTTTGTACCTAAAGAGTTTATAGTAGTACCTCAGGGCAGGGGTAAAGCTGTACTGGGGCACGTGCCCACCATTATTTTTCTTACACTTTTTCTTAAAAGCCTGATGCCTTATGTGAATATTAATTAGAAACTCATTTTAGTTTCATCATGTTGCATAGTGTCCCGTACCTCAATCACCTGGCCTTGACACCCACCAGACTTTGTGTGCCGGACTGCGTGGGTTGCCAGATCCGTGTAACAACCGTGTACCACAACCATTTTTTATTAGTCTATCTTTAAAGGCCTTTTAGAGGAAATGTCAGAGACAAGTTAATGCTTAAATACATAACTGAATTACTCTCAAAAGAGCAGCTCAGGGGTAAATGGAGGAAGAGCAGCTCTTCCTCCATTTAACTTTAGTTCTAGCCCATGGACTTTATTAAACCTCCACTACTCCTCTGATGTACACTTTAACCATAGAAGTCAAGAATGCATCTAGTAATGAAGAAATCCTAACTACTCCTGGCAGCAATAGACACAAATCGAACACAGTTAGAAGGGAGAGATAATGCCACAAAGACACATTTACCACGTAGCCTCTCAAGCTTCTATTGTGGTTATCAATCAGTCGAGCACAAAGTCAGGGGACAGCAAGTGAGCCAATTTCCACATGCAGAGCGTTCTCATTATGAGACGCCTGAAAGGTGTCGACTGAATGAATCACAGGGCACATATTTAAAGGCCTGGTGTGTGACACAGCCTACTGTGATTGATTTTATACGCCTCAATCACACGACATGCCCTCGGTGGGTATGAAAAATCTGTATGAAATTCTTATTGGAAATAACAACTATTCATATATTTAGGTTCCATGCAAACGTAACTTTTTGTCATTCACATTTGGTAGTGAACTTGATCGGTCCAACAAAACAACAAAAAAAGAAATGTTCTTCTTAAGAGGTGGTACATACAGTATATATATATCTTCAAATTTAGAAAATAGTAGTACAGTTTTTGTCCAACTGCAATCTGCTTAATGCTTACAAGTCAATAAAGTTATGGACAAATAAGCAGCAAGCTGCTTGGCAAAATTGTCATGTGTTTTGTGGACCCCTCTGCTGTAATGAGCAGTGACACAGCGGTGAGAGATATCAGCGGTCAGTGCAGCTGCTGGGGATAATGGTGTATTGAACGCCGGACAGTGCCGGGGTCAAGGGCCAGTCCGCAAAACCCATCCGAAAGATGCAGCTGCCCCACACCTGGGCCACAGTGGACCAGAGAACTACCCACTCACGGCCCTCCTCCTGCCCACACAACCATCAGATTAGTTCATTATTCACAATCCCCATCAATACAAACCGATACAGACTATTCAATCAACTCATATATCAAACTGGACATTATCTTGACGCCTATATTGAGTCACTGTTCACTGTTAATCATTCCTGTCAGACCGTTATCGGCACTGATTGCGTATAAAAGAGGGCTGTGGATAAAAATCGGAAGATGGATGTGCTTTTCGGGACTCGCAAAACTCTTTCTAAAAAGGACTGTTTTATTTTGTTTTAGCGTCATTAATTAGCTTTTTACGAGACTGCTTGTGCATGAAAAGCTCCCTCGTAAATCCTTCAGGTTTTAAAGTGCTGGTCAGAGAAAATCAATGGAAATGAAGTGGATTTTCTTCTCAATGTTTCTGTTGCCTAATCTTATTTGCAAATGAAGAGCTCCGGTGAAAGCATAACGGGATAATGACTGTAGCAGCCATCCCTGTCCCCTTTACACCACATTTAAACAAAAGTATTAGGAAAGAAAAAAATCACTTTTAAAAGTGTTCACGAATTACTTTTTTTTATCTGTGCATTTTGAATATTTAAGTAGTGGCGTTCAAACCCCTAAAGAGGTCACCTACTGGCCCAAATCAAAAGAGATTACCTTCTTTGATATTTCATTTGATATTCTGGCCCATAAATATGGCTGAGGCCCCTTCCTCAAATGTAAGCCTATACGATATTTTTAAAGGTCGCTTGGGAAACTAATACTGTAGCACATCTTTCCTGAAAAAGATGCAAAAATAAGCGCAACTAGGTTGACAACTAGGAAAAAATGATAAAACAAAGAAAATTCATAACATAAAACAATCTCAAACTTAAAATTTTAATTAAACAATTTTTTTTTAAATGTTACAACGATCATTCTTATCCAATTCATCCAAACCAAATTATCAGCTACACTGTCAGAAAAAAAATGGCCCCTAGCTGTCACTGGGGCGCTAAGTTACCCTTTCAAAAAGTACACTTTTTTACCTTAAAAGTTTATAGTAGTACCCCAGAGGTACATATTGTTACAAAATGTATGCACATCTGTACCTAAATGGCACATACTGTATTAGAACCTTTTAACCTCTTATGAAACAGCTGAAATTCGACTAAAATTCTATGTTTTTTGTCTAAACGACATACCCAAATTAAAAGTGGTACAGCTCCCATATACTTTGACACTTAGGGGTGTGCGGTGTCCGGTAGTGAAAATTGTTTACAGTTTTTTATATCGTAATTCAGTCAGAAACGTCAAGATTGTGAGG
>JAPMOP011183318.1:0-12251 GCA_029874735.1 Cobitis vettonica | reverse complement strand
ATATAAACATACAATATATCAAATGAAAGAACAGACCCTCTGCTTTCAAACAAACAAAAAACGTTTCATCCTACTTTCATTTGTTCTCTTTATCATCTCTCAAATATGGGTAGGTTTCTTCAAAAATAAAAAATTTTGCGCAAAAAGCTGAAATAATTGCGTTTTTGTGAAGGACTTTTGATAGAAATCCGATTCAGAGCAATGATCATACATGAAGTTTGAACTGTTTGACGTCAGGGGTTGCTTCTAGGTTGTATAAGTTGGGTAAGAGCGCCATCTGGTGGATAATAGCGGAAATACAGATTGCCGGAAAAACTCATCATGGGCAGGGAAACGTTTTCTCTTAATTGACGAGTTAACTTGTCAATGGCAGGGAAAGAGTTAAAAATGGGACAAGCACAAGTCAAGTGTGTGGCAAATAATTTAAGATCAAGTTTAATTTTTCTAGCTTTTAATCTTCAATCTTCTAAGTTCTATAATTTTAAATGGATGCTCCTCAATTTATGCTGGTGCTCCTAACTTTTAAATTAGGGAACACCAGTGCTACCTACTAAAAAAAAAAGTTAATTTCGAGCCCTCTTCAGAAGTTTGTAAAAAGCTCTTACCTTCAGTCTGATCTGCTCTGGCATACGCTCAGCCTGATAGGTGAGGACCATGGGGTCACAGTAACGACGGCCTTCTTGGCGGGCATGCTTCCTCAGCTCGAATTCCTACAATATGGAAGAACATTTTTTTTCATAATTCCTTGTCTGGATTATAGATCTTCATCTGGTTTCAACCACCGTCAAAACCCACTGTCCCGCAGAGTTCCTTTTGATTTATTTCTTATACCATTCCAGGCTCTATGGCTACATTCACTCTGTTAGGCAACAGTGCTATCCAATGAGCCACTGTGCCACCCAACTATTTGATTAGGGTTCCAACTAAACTTTGCATGACACTGCCCCTCCATTGCTGTAGGACAAGACTTACAGTTGCCAGTCTCTTGTCCATCTCTGGCCCAGCTTTCTCCACTGCGGTCTTCTGAATGAAGCAACATGCCAGCTCACAGTTGTCCTGTGCTATACGTGCAGCTGCCTCTTCCATCATCTCTCTCTGTTGAGGAGTGGGTGCCTGTAAGATACATCCATGGTCAGTTAACACTTAAACAAGATTGCATTTTATGAGGAAAATTGTGAGTGGTGTTTTTGGGTGATTGCCAGAGCCTTGCAATGTTAGCACACTGCTGCAAGATTGCTGAGGTGTTTTGAATGACTGCTTACAGGGAATAACCCAGGCTTTGTTAAAGTTAACCAGCTCATACATGTGAGATGTAAATATCCCATAACAAAATATGTAATTCATGTCTTTTATACTAAGGGAAGCCCATGGCTATATTCTGTTGTATATGGAAGTGATGTTTAATGGTATGTAGATTACAACATTAAGCAAACTGTGTGAAAGGGAAAAAATGTTTCTCTACCCTAAGAGCTGCGGCAAAGCTGTTCTTCAGATTGGTGGCGATGCTCATGAGCAGTGGCTCTCTGCAGGTAATCATGGCCATGCCGGCAGTAAGGTTTCGCATCATGTGGTGGGCAGCCACGCGCATGTGAGACTCCTCTGAATCCAGGGCGAAGTCCTTCCTGACAATCTGCTCGCAGGTGGTCATGGCGATTTTGATGGATCGGTCCACCACCGGGTGCACGAGCTCCTGTACGGCACGCTCGATAGCTAGTCTCACACATTGCTTCAGCTGAGGGTGGGCCTGCAACAGTGGGATCTGCACAAACACAGTGATGGTTTTGATGAGCGTTTCATTTATTCAACATTACAATACTTTTTGCAATCCTAGCTGAATATGCATAATAAAATTGTTTTGCTTTGATCAAAACTGCTGCAGATGCAGGATGCAACAACACATGAACTGACGATGGTTTATTTATTAACCCACTGACTCACATTGATATTAATATTGATATGTGGGGCCAGGCCAGCCAGGGCGTAGACGTTGATGTCGTGGTAGCTGAACTGTGGTGTGGGCGGCCCTGTGGCCGTACAGGTAGTGGTGGTTGCTGGAGTTGAGGGTGCTGTTGTAAACACAACAGGATCTACTGTTGGTTAGAAAGAACAAGAACTATTAAGAATAACGGCATAGCAGCGTACAACCAAGTTTGACATATGTGGTTAGATGTGTCCCTGCAGATAAAGACTAAGCATTTGAGTGTTCTACCTGTGGTAACTATAGGTAGCATCTCTTCAGGAGGCTTGGTCTCTTTCTTTGGTGCAGAGAGCTGCTCCTCTAGGTTCTTGAGCTTCTCTTTGTCTCTCAGTAGATTTCCTGGCTTCAGATCGCTGATGTCCAGAGACAGATTCTTACAGAGAACCTCAATCTCGAACTTCAGGTTGAGCTGTAACATGAGAACTGTGGGAGTGAGGTAAACTATTCCAATACAAGATTAAGTAGCAAACATCTGGCATCAGTGAGGATGGACTGACCTTTAAGTCATGTTCCTGGTGGAGTTCAGCCAGTACATTCATGATACCCATAGTCCAAGGGTTCTGTGGTCTGAAGATCTAGAGAACATGTCAGAAGTTGTTAAAAAGGATCAATGCACCCAAATATTTGCAAAACTTGACGGAGGAATGGGAGTCATTACCACACTCCGCAGACTTGATTCCAAGACTTTGGCCACAAAGGGGACAACATACAGCAACTCCTGCTGGCCTTTCACATAAGCTTCAAGCAGAAGAGATTTGAGCTCCAGGTCCTACATGTGAAGAAGAACATAATCACCACCTATCTCTATAAACACTACACTTTTTCTGCTAGTGTCCTTTTGGGAAAAGTGAAAAACTTACCGTGTACAAGATGGGTTTGTTTTTAGCCAGGGTGATGATTCCAAGCCAATGACCCAAATTCTTCAGCAGGGATCGATCAGAAAAGTTAGCAGCTGCCTTATCGGAGGTAAGAAGGACCTGGGAAAGGAAAACAAAAATGTACATCCAGGAAGGAAAATGTTAAAGTGGGGGTCTAAAGCCATTTCATGCATCCTGACTTATTAGCACGGTTTAAGAGTTGGATTCCTCATGCTAAACCAGCGTTTCTCAAAGTGTGGGGCGGGCCCCACTGGTGGGGAATAGGAACGTTACAAGTGGAGGGTGACAAACGGGAGAAAATTTGGTCATTTTTTTGCCCATCTCTATTAATTCTTGTATTTATTGACCATACACTCAAAATGACACATAAGCCTAACTTAAAACAACATCAGACTGTAAAGAAAAGGGCATGTGGACCATAGCCTACAAGAATGAATTAACGTCGGAATGTTAATTGAAGCGGAACAAAAACTTAAATGTGGAGAGGCGATATAGGTGGTATAGGCGGTATAGGCAGTAGCGGGTATAAAAGTTAACAATGGATAAGTTTGTGACACAGAAAGAGAAGACAACTGGAGATTCAGCAGCAGCAGAGAAAACCAAGAAAGAAAGTGGACCTAATCAACCAAAACCCAGACGAAAATAAAGTGTGATGACTTTTTAAACACAGTTGCATTATTATTATTTACTTTTGAACAAAGTCTTATTTCATGCAAAGTGAGAATACATTTGCAATTTTTTTTTCTCTGTTGAAAGCCTATTTGATTACCATTTTGTTGGGGTGAATGGGGACGGGTGGGGCTCGAGACCCTTCCCTACCTCCAAAGTGGGGAATGGCAAACAAAAGTTTGAGAAACACTGTGCTAAACAGAGACAAAGTGTCAAAAACGCAGTTGAACTTATTTGTGTGCCGAATGCACTTCACTGGGGTTCGGACAAGTTTGGGAAAAAAAAATTTTAACATGAAAGATTCATACGTAACGATCTTGGCTTTATATCTTTTATGGGGAATTTCAGTGGAGGAAGTCCTTATATGGGAACTTTAACCGGAAGAGCGCACGCACACACCAACCAGGAGCTGACACGAAAGGCAACGTGACCAGAGTAGTGTGTTGTTGTTTGTTAGGGAAATTTAAGCTTGTTCAGCTTCCCAAAGAAGCCAGCATTATGGAAACAATGGATATAGTTTGTTATCCGGTGTAGCAGTGGAGTTGTGCAAGTTTTTTAGTTAACACTGGATGTAGTTGAAATGGGGCGGTCCTAACCAGGTCATGAGTCGCAGGTGTTAAGTACAACTGCATCAAATGTCTGTGTTTTGTTGGCAATCGGCACGTAAGTGCATATAATGTAAACGACACAAACATGTAGTGAATCATAAGTTATCCAGAGAAAGTGGGATAATGTTTTGTGTTTTGCTTGCTGTACACCTCCAGGAGCTTGGGTTTATTTGGAAAGATTCGGTACAGCTGATCTGTCTTTTATAAATCTGATCAAACTAAAGACTCTTTGGATATATGAAGGATGTAATACTACTTGTCATAAGATAAATCTTACCTTTATGTTTCTGTAAGTCTCATTGAGAACCATCTTGACAAACTCAGGGTTTTTCAGTGTATCCAGAAAGTTAGAATACAGGCTATGGAAGTTGGGCTCAATACTGACACGTTTCATGACCAGGTATTGAGAGACCCAGGGCATGAACTCTTCCTTCACAGTCTCTTTCAGTTCCTCAACCTTTCAAAAGGCGGCAAGAGCTGGTTTAGGAATTACAGAACATGCCATCAGTATACAATTTGGCCAATAATTGCATGTAAAACACACCTTTTGGGACATGTTTGACTGGGACAAGTTGTTGAAGATGAACGCAATCTTCTCCTGAACATTCTCTGGGGGCTCAACAATCCTTTCAGTCTGGTCGGTGGCCACCAACAAGGTGTCGATGTTTGTGGTGTTGATTGAAGGCTGTGGAGGAAACGAACAGACCACAACGGTTCATCACAAAGTGGGACTTTTTCAGAAAATGACCTTGCAAGGAAACTGCAATTCTGTCTGGCTTACTCAACCAACAGAGTAAAGAGAACAGGAAATGCCTGTGGCTATAACCACCGACTCAGAAACAGTGTTAAACGTTTGACTCACTGGCACGTCTTTCTTCAGTCCGACAGCTGTGGGTCTGGCGATGGTGGTGGTTTTGGCAACAGTGGTGGTCGTGGTAGCTGTGGTCACCAGGGTGCTGGCTTGACCGGGTTGAGGGGCTTTGGGGGTCTGAGATTGGGCTTGAGCTTGGGCTAGTGCCAGGCTGCCTGGGGTGGTAATGGAACCCTGCATCTTCACAGGAGGGTCTCTTGACTGCTGGCCATACTCGATGTACTGTATACACAGGAAATGGACAACACACAAGAGAAATATTCAGCTACATGTGTAACAGACTGGTGCAGTTAGATATGAATATGATGCTGCAGTAGGTATGCCAAGAAAAGTTGGGAAAATCAATTTACCTCTTGTAAATGGTGCGGGAACTGCAGGAAATGGGCTATAGATGCCAAGTGCTGACAGTACTGGGGATAGTCCTTCAGTCTGAAAAACAATAGCTCAAATTTGAAACAAAACTCGACTTAAAAAAATAACACAAGCACAGCAAACCTTATTGTGTTAAGGCACCCATTACACAAAATCCACTTTTACAAGGTGTTTGGACGTTAATGCACGTTGGCAGTGTGTGAACACAACCACCCAAAAAAAGTAAAAATCCACTCTCCGTTTTTAATCTCCATTAAACCAAAGCAGTCTCATTAGACATGCCGTTTTGACTCCCTTATCAATGTAACATCACACTGATAAAGCCCCACCCACAGCCACTGACTGACAGTCCTGCATTACAATAGTTTCCGGCCTTAGCAAGTTGTACGCAGTCTGCCATTTAAACACGAAAACAGCCCATTTATGCTCCCACCCAAACGGGGGCATTTTAGACATGCCATAATAAATGATCTGTGGGATATTTTGAGCTAAAACTTAACAGACATATTCTGGGCACACCTGGGACTTTTATTACATCTTGTAAAAATGGGCATAATAGGTGTCCTTTAAACATAAAAGCTAATAAACCAAGAAAACGATCACAGGTACCTATTTTTAAATCTATCTAGTGCAGCGATTCCAAAGTAATACATCTTTGATCCAAAAGGTTTGCGTAAAGCTTCCAGAACATATCGTAAGGCCAACCCTAGCGCCATGTATGTGACCAGGCCCTTCTCAATGATCCCTCCGAAGAGGCAAGCGGTGATGTGCAGCTCTTTGTCGGGATACTGGGGGAAAAATCTGTACTCCTCAAACAGATTCCTTAGCATACAGTTAAACACCTCCCGTTCCCGCTTTATGTTAGAGTCCTTGAATCTCTGAAGCATTTCCAGAACCTGAAATAAAATTTCGTTATTTCCTTTGAAATCTTATACAAAACAGGGCATTTTTGTTTATCTATACTAAATCAGTTCATCCTGCTAATGTTGCGGTGTTCTCACCTCATCCACAGACATGGTGGGGTGAGGAGGATGGTTGTAGATGCGCTGGAAGTAGCTGTTCGCCTCATCGTCAATCTCCTTAGTAAAGTGCTGGTTTGCCTCGGGCCACACCTGAGAAAGGTCAGCTATCACAGAAGGGTGGGGACATGTTACGAACACTTCTTTGTGGGGATATAAAATCAACAGTTCATACAGTCATATTTTATTGCACAAACCAAAAAGGAAGTTTCTGGCAAACAGCTTGTTTTCCTTCAAAACTTAAAGCTGATTATATTAACATTTACAGATCCAAGCTGGTTGCCAAGAACATTCCACAGCAATGTAGACTGACCTGTATTTCCTCTTAATTTGTACTTTTTTTCTTGCATAGGGCTGAAAATCACAGCAATTTAATAAAAAATTGTGATGAAGTGTTCCAAAAGGAAATTTTTGTGGAGCGCATTTGAGAGGAAATACAGCTTGAGGTGCACATGGCACTCACTCAGCCACACCACCACTTACAGGCCTTCATCTTACTCTGCTGGAAGGTGGACGGGTTCAACCCCGGTGTGCTCATCTTCCTGGTGCCGAAGAGTTCGCTGCTGACAGGGGGCATGCCCAAGCCTGAGCCGATCCCAGTCAAGCTTGTGCTCAGAGGACCTTGACAAATGATAAGAAGCTGTTAAATTGGCACTTGTGAAAAGACACTAAAACACTCAGGTGGTTGAGAGAACTAAAATGTGAACAATACATTATTTAATGTTAATGATACCTTGTAGTTGAGAAGAGAGGGTGTTGATTCCTGGGAAAGCTGTGCTAGGATTTGGGTTAGGCAGGTTTGAAAAGGCCTTAGCTGGGGACTGGGGGTTACTGAAGGCAGAGCCCTGTAGGCTGGGAAATCCTTGCATGCTTGGGGTGTGAGAGGTGGATGTGACACCCAAATTCAGTGAGCCCATGGCAGACAAAGGGTCCATCTAGAAATCAAGAGCACAAAACCATGATACATGTCTTTTAAGGGGGGGTCTGAGAAACACGTTTTTGTTTGAAACAAGATACAGAAAATATCTCCAGTTATCAGTTGCAAGATAACAATTAATCATGCAGATATACAAGAGTTTAATAAGGTGACAGTTACCTGCACAGGTGAGATAGCATCTAAGCTGCTGGTGCTGGGTGCTCGCCCCTTCGGCAGGACACCTGGTGGTGGCTGCCGAGCTTTGTTCATCACATTGCTACAGTTGGCCCCCATGTTCAAGATTGTCTCTGACAGCTCTTGAGATACACTCCTGCTCAAAGAGTAAAACAAAACCATTAGTTTCAACAAACAAATTTTAACCAAGTTTTACTTCTTTAATTCACCTAGTTTTCACACCAGAACAAGTGCTAGGTGATGTCAGCAGAAAAGTAATTTCAAACAAAGCAGACCTGCCAACCTTGGCAAATTTTTATGAGTAGCAACTTACTAGCGAGGTCAAGCACATTTGCTGATCAGTATTGATTGAGATCACATGCTCACTTATCACAACTTATTACTAAGCACATAGTTCCCACTCACCATCATATCTAGTTATTCAACATAAAAGTGGACTATGAAGAACTCTTTTAATGAAAAGGCAATCCCAAAAAATAAGCCTCTAAAACAACTTAAACATAATTCAAAATTGTATTGGCCTATGGCATATGTCTTCCATACATGGGACATTGTAAATAACGAAGAATCAACAAAGAGCATGCTATATCCTTGCTTTATTTTCCAGCAAGCCCGTTGACATGAAGCTCTACTGGGGCATCATAAAACCAGCGCTATGATTGGTCAAAGTCTTCTTTTCCCAACACGTAGCTGCCCAATGCAGTTACACCCATAGATGAGATGCCTAGTGCGCAAATGCACAGACAGTTGAACGCAAAGCCATCAATGGCTTTTCGCGTATTTTGAAGTGCCAAATTGTAGCAGTGTAATTGGTGTCTAAATGCGTATCTGCTACGCAAAATGCATAAAGGTTGGCAGGTCTGACAAAGACAGACATTTTTGTCCTTCAAAATAACATGCACCCATAAATTGTTTCATTAGTTCATTTTTGTTTGAATAATGTTGTATTAAACAAAGTCTTGCTTTACTCACCCAGCACAAGACTGCAGACACGCAAGCATGGTAGCCAGTGTTTCAGGAGGAAGCTGAGCACTTTTAGGCTGGTCTTTTTCTGGGGCCAAAGGTGGACCCAGGATGGAAGGACAACGTCTCTTTAGGAACGTGACACACGCCTGGATAAACGGCTCCTACCGAAGGACCACAGATCACATTAGTATTTCACTTAAATTTGCTTTACATTAAAACGCACATTGGCGTACGCAACTTACCCCGTGCTCTCGGATTTTGTCAGTAAGCCATTTGTCGAGTTTGAGGTATTCACGGCGAGAGGCAAGTGCAGCAAGGTCAATTACAAAGGCAAATGGAGTACCATTCAGCAGCATCGATAAAGACTGAAATGCATAGAAACCCATCATAACTATCTCTCATCTCTGACTGTCTTATAACACCAGATGCAAATTTCGAGTAGATTGGTACCTTCAAGTCCTGAGCCACATCCAAGATGCGAGACAGTTTAGCCTGGTCGTATTGCTCTCCTCTCATGTACCACTCGGCCATAGAGTGCATGATAAGCTGACGAATGGATGGGGACTGACCCTAGAAACCAAACCACTATTTAGATTTCTGCATACTACAGATTCCTACAAATCAAAAACCAATACGGCAGATGATACAAATTTGCAAAGATACTGTTGGAATTCACCCACCTGTCCATGCCAGGCATAGTGCAAGATGATGGCGGAGTTGGGGTGGTTGCCCAGGAAGATGGGCATGAGGGTGGAGATGAGCTCATGACGCAAGGTGTGCCAGGAGGTGCTGATCTGCAGCAGAGCCAGCACCAGCATATCTGGGCAGTGCTTGATGGGGAAGCTAAAAAGCTGCTTCACCTGGTCATAATGCCCAACTTCAGAGAGACGCAAAAGGCTCTCCACCAGGTCCAAGCTTTTCCTGTTAGACAAAGTATATGAAAGATGTACAAGAGACAAACCCAATAGAAGATGATCACGAGTTTAAGTGATCAGTAAAAGTTTAAGTATTTAAAGACTAACCATGTGGCTATTTCTCTGTTGTCATCCTCAGGTGGGGCTTTCAGGATGTCAATGGCAACAGTGTGACATGGGCAGTCAGCGAAGCAGAACACTTCAGGACTCATCAAAGAGTGTTGAATGAATGACAGCTGGAGAACACCAAAGAGCAAGTTATTCATCAACATTACAAACAATTTGGTTACACAGCTGAAACACTGATGTTCCATACCACAGATCTTACTGTAACAAGCTTAAAAATTATTTTACCTGTCCTTCCGCATGCTTCCATGGTCTGTAAATGAGATCCACTGGGAAAACCTCCATCCCCAGACCCCTCTGGATCCCATACACCACTATCTGAAGCCCCTTACTATCCCGGATCACGAAACCTTGGTGGTCAAGCTCATACGTCACCTCTTTGAAATTCAGATTGGGGTTCTGTAGAGAGATCAGGAGATGTTTGAATACAGCTAGAAACATACCATGGTAAAACTTGATAAGGAACCAGGCTTACCACTTCTTTGACCACATCAATCAGAACTTCAACGTTCCAGGTGTGGGCCTGGGAACCATCACTCTTATCCTTCCCATCACTCCAAATGCCACCACCAACTGGACTTGTAATGGACTAGAGATGGAGAAACCAGTTAATTCAACCTACTCACAATTTATCCCAACAAATCTGTTATATCAGAACCTGTAAATATACCTGTAAAGGGATGCCATCTGAAAGCCCAGAGTGAGTGCGGGCCATCATGCCCAGCACTCTGGCCACCTGGCTTGCAGTCACCTCTCGCACCCCATACTGCAAGATTATGTTCCTGCATTCTTCGAGACTGGAGTAACATAACCAAAACCAAAATTTATTTTCAGATACAGCGTCGATGCAGTAATTAATGCCAACCAAGTCCCTCAAACTTTATTTTCAATACCTTGCACAAAAGCCATAGCCAACTTCTTGCATGAAGTCAGCAAGGGAACTCTCCATCATGGTCTTGCTTATCTCTCCAGAGTCTGGCAAGATCCTGTCCATGAGAATGTCCCGTTTGTCAGGGTAGAGCAGTGGTGCAAGCACCACAGGGCAGCGCTCTTGCGGGAAATCTGGGAAATAAAAACACAAGACAACATGACCCAAAAGAACACAGATTTGATTTCCATGCAGGATATGATCTTTGTCATGGATGCAGACAACTTCCATATTAAAGTTCCCCACTAACCTCTGCACAGTGTTTTAAGAAAGGCGTCGATCTGCTCTTGTCCGACTCCGCTGGAGCCCTTCTGACCAAACAGAAGATGGGAGAGGAGCAGATGCAGAACCTCTATGGCAATGTCTTGGAAGCCACCTTCCTGATTTCCTCCGAGGTCTGCGTCCACGTACGAACGGAGGAGGTCAGGAAGCTTCTGCTTCACAAACTGAGCAGCTGTGAAAGACAAGTGATTGCTGTTTGTTCACACCGAAACCTTTACTGAACATTTAATGTAAGAGAAGTGAAAGCGAAACGTTCAATTCAAAGTCAGGAAATGAACACTTACCAAAACCTCTTAGGTCTGCGTTGCTAGAGTTCAGCAGAGCAAGGCCAAAAATCACCTGGTGAAAGAAGCAATTGTTTAAATTACCATGCTTGCATTCAATTGGGGTGAAAATGATATCAGACATAATTTTGGAATGTGTTAGAAACTCTTATGCCTACCTCCTGAACCTTGCTTAGCTTGAGAACTTTACTTAGCTGAGTAAATAAATGAGGTGATGGCTTTAAGCTCTGTGAAGAACAAGCAGATATGTAAACAATAAGCCCATCGTAACTCAGCAAGCAACTTCCAATAACCTGATGCTGAAATACATTAGGGCTGCAACTAATGAATATTTTCATAATAGATTAACTGGACGATTATTTTCTTTAATTGACTAATCGGATAAAAACGTAAATATCGACTATTTGATTTTTCATTTATTATGAAAATAAAACCTTAAATTAGGGTGTTCACATGTAAAAGTGTACTACACATACTACTACACAGTTTTACTAATATAATCTTTTGGATTTTTGAAATAACCCTTATAAAAAAGGGTTTGTGCAGCTTTTAAATAGTAAAAACATTTAAATATCAAAATATAAATAAACAAAACGTATTGAGTTGTAATCTTCAGGGATGTGCTGGTGAGCAAATTGCCACAGATTAATTACTTTTAATCTTCAACTTTAGATCTTGATGAGTATTAAAATTATGTGTTAACAAAATAAATAAGCCAGATGATATGACAGTGATATACATGCATGATTACAGAAATTAAAAACTGGGATTTACTCCTCATTTCAAAACAGATGGTTAGTTTGTGGTTCATTACTATTTTAATGAAAACCTAACAACAATTAAGCTTAAACAAATACAAACTCACTTATATTAAAGGAAAAAATTAACCTTTATTAACCAGCGTTCTTTTTTCGCTTTTTTCCCTTTGTCCCTGTCATTGTCCTGTCAATCATCATTAGGGTTGGGCATAGTTTCAAATTTATCGATTCCGATTACAATTTCGATTCCGCTTATCGGATCCAATTCCTAACGATTATTGGTTTCGATTTCAAAGGGGTGAAACACAATAAAATTCCAGTCTTTATAGATCAAAAATACTTATTTTGTGCCATTACTTAAAGCTGAACACAAAAAAGTAGGCTACATAATTTTTAGGAACTGCATAACTTTCAAGCTGACATAACACGAGCTGTTTCTGCATTTCTGATGTTAATCTGGAGTACCTATAGAGTAGTATTACATCCT
>JAPMOP011181999.1:0-12680 GCA_029874735.1 Cobitis vettonica | reverse complement strand
GTAATATCATTGCGCCTCCTGCAGCCATGGTACGGCAGTAAAGTCCTTGATTATTACGCCAGAATGAGAGTATATTCAAGTTTTAAATAGGAAAAATATAGAAACTCTTTGGTTATTTTTTTTGCGCTGTGCTAATGGTCTAATCAGATTCAATGGATTATGCTAAGCTATGCTAAAACTGGTACCGCCAGACCCGGAGATCGGCTGAATGGATTCCAAAATGGTACAAATTAAATGTTTAACTCTAGGGGCGCTGGAAAATGAGCATATTTTCAAAAAAGTGGAGTGTCCCTTTAAAGCCCTCTAATTAAATTGCATAAAAGGGCCTTTTCTAGATATTTAGAAAACAAGCCAATCAGAAACACTCTCAGCCTGTTAATCATTGAGCATAACAAGTTGGGTAATGTAAGGTCATTAAGTTTGCTAACATGACTTTGAAGGGCAGGGTTTTGGAAATAAGACATGTCACTGGTTACAGTAGCAAATACCTGAAACTTTTTACAGCATCTTTAAATTTAACATTTTCATTTTTATTTGGACATCAGCAGAGAAAAACCAGAGCAGCGAAAGATGTATTACAGTGCTTTACACTCATTGTACACTTTTATACTGCAGTTACTTATTTGCCACAAGCAACCAGTGTAATTTTCACATGTAAATTTTACAGCCCATGATGTTGGTTTGTGTTACCCATGTGACCCATCTGTTAAAGCCTAAACCTAGCGCAAACTCAGCATAACTTAGCCATACGACACACTTTAGAGAGGAATGTTACTACTAATTCGACTGTAAACCGAAACAAAATCAAGTGTACGAGCTAATCACATTTTTTATGGCAAATCATTATGAAAAATACAGCTCAGATCCCCACCACAGGGCAGTTGACTCCACTTGAGTCAGCTGGGTCCCATGGTAATTATTTATGCTTAATTATTTTTCTTTTATGCTCCATGTTGTCAGCAGGTAGATAGCTGGAGGTTCCAACAGCGTGTTAAACACACATCGGCATATGTGGAGAGCACAAATTTGGAGACGCGCTCTCAGATGGGGACTTGACCGGCGTGAGCACGCTCATTAGGCCCTCTAATATCTCGAGAACATCTTAAAAAAATAAAACAATTAAAAGGAAAGACCCGGTCCAACAGCTGCCTGGGGAGTGATTTTAATGGCCCTTGTCGCAGTGGTGCGTGTGCGCTTGTCACTATCCGCGTATGATGTGATTGATCCGGCGAGAGAGGGAGGCAAGTGTTGCCACGGTGATCCTGCTGCTAGCATCAGTAACATCCTGGCAAACGATGATTCCTTAGCAACTTGTGTTGAGGTGTTTATGCATTTATTTATTTGTTTATTGGTATTTTGGGGGTAATGTGGTTGTTAAAATGTATCCGATCAAAATAAAATAAAAGTCATAGTGAAAAGTTTAACTATTAATGATTTCTAGATAACAGGGTAATTAACAAGCCTGAAACTAATAGGTGGCTCTTTTGGGAAATCACAATTAGATCTGAACCTGCGACTCATGAATGCATGCTCATACCCCCCGCAACCCAACACCCCCTTGCCCATGCACATGTAGGCATACACCATCCCCCTCTTCCTTTTTGTCTTTTGATAGGGTTTCTTTATTTCTCACGGCGTCTAATTAAACAAGGTTATTTACATGCGTGTCATACTGGGTTTTGGGGGGGGTTGTGGAGAGCATTGGTGCTTTGTGCGTGTTACTGGATATGTTCATTACTAATACTAATGTTGCAGTACAGTACGTATAAAGTTTGCAAATTCTGTATGCATCAAATATCCGAAGGACCTTTTATATTTACTTAAATGTTCTGTTTACAACAGAGTTCACAATGCATTGCGATCGACTTGACAACCTTTCATTTCCATTGTGACAAATACACTAGGAGTATGCAATATCAACCACAAATTTTAACTTTACTTGAAAACATTGTACTGACTCATATAATTGTACTTTAAAATGTTAAGACATTGCAAAACGAAATAAAAAATAATAAATATGTGCTCATTACAGTTTATTTACAAGATGAGAACTTGACGCCACCCGCTAAATTAAACATGCAACTTGATGACGCTATGCGGCACACAACTGTTATTTGTTTATGTTGGTATTACGCCTAGTGTTTCAATTACTATTTTTAAGGAATATACAGTGCAGTGCATAGCCTTTTTCTTTCATCCAGTTATTGCTAACCATTCCTACACTATACATATATACAGTATGTGTGTTTGAATGTATATTGTGTAAGTCTATGCCTTTTTACCTGCTTCTAGTGTCTGTGTGACTGATAAAACGAGTGAGTTATTCGAACTGCTTTCGGAAAGCAATTGCCTTGGTAATAAAAGCAGTTGGCTGATCAAATTTGCTTGAATTGGGAGTCAATCGTTGTTGTGTTTGTTTGCGCGTACAGCTTGTCTCCGCAGACAGGGCCTGTCTGGGCAGATTCGAGCACTGCTTATTGTCTGATTTATGTGTGTTTAATATACAGGAATATTAAGCGTTGCTTGGGCGAGATTCCCTGTCCTATCACAGGCATATGAATGCCTCCCCTGGCCGACTCCTGACACACAGTTTGTCATGTCTGCCCGAGCTCTACTCTGTTTCGCGCGCACACATGAATAGCTATGATACCTATGCATAAGTAATAGCTCAGCTAGCTGCCTCCACCGGCGGTGGCCCAGGAGCGCAGGCGGTGAATGTGCACCCCAAAAAATGACAAAGTGCGCAATGCAAAGCGTGGCGGATGTTTCTGAATATCCGTTGCGGAGATCTTCTGATTCATCAAGGTTCTTAGTATGGATAGCAGACGTTTGATGAAATCGAAACTATTTTACGCTCGACTGAGCACAGCATTGCACGCGGATCGAATAAATAAGCGCACGGGCGAGACTGTTTAACTTCCTCTACACTTCCTCAACATCATCTGCAATGATAAGGATTATATGAATATAAAAAAGATTCCTCCAGAAGGGAAGACAATTAAAGACCTTCCCAATGATTTTTAGAGAACTTTCAAACTGCAGCTTCCCCCAATCTACAGTATATTGATAATGGCACTTCCATGGAGACATGGAGGAACACTTGTCTGTGTCACGCTGATATGGACGTGCTGTTTTTGCTTCTCATTCAGTGAAGGCCTCAAATCTGTTTGTTGAAAGCTTTTGATAATTCACACAGAAAGATTTAGATTTGTGCCAATTGCAGGTGATATTAAACGGTCAGGTTTAAACATAATTGATAACTTGCATTACTCAGTGCCGTCTTGTACAGAACATGTATATTATATACTACATAGGTGCAGTGGAGAGTTGTATATACCATATGTGACCCTGGAACACAAAACCAGTCATATAGGTAACTTTTTTTTTTAATTGAGATTAATACATTACCTGACAGCTGAATAAATAAACTTTTCATTGATGTGCTGATAGGATAGGGCAAATTTGGCCGAGATACAACTATTTGAAAATCTGGAATCTATGGTTGCAAACAATCAAAATATTAAGAAAATTCCCTTTAATGTTGTCCAAATGAAGTCCTTAGCAACACATATTACTAATGATAAATACATTTTTGATATATTTGCGGTATATCTTCATGGAACAGACTCCTAATGATTTTTGGCATTTAAAAAAATTCTATAATTTTGACCCATATAATGTATTTTTGGCTATTGCTACAAATATACCCGTGCAACTTATGACTGGTTTTGTGGTCCAGGGTCACATATAATAAAATATTACAGATTTATTATTCTAATTTGTGTACATTTTCCTCCAAAGAATTTCAAAATGATTTCAAATGTTCCTGCAATTTTTGATACATACATAATAGTTACAGAATAAATAATTACGATCAGATTGTAATTTAGTTCTTTAACATTTTAAACAAAATTAATATGGTTTGCATCATTTCGAGCCTGTCGGCAGTATCAGCGAGCGCTCATCTTTTTGGATGGATCTGACAGGGCGCTGGAGGGCCTTGTATGCTGTTGGTAGCATGCGCCAGCAAATCAAAGCAAACCAGCAATAAAACGACAGCGCTGGAAATTTTGCCCTCCAGCAGTTAAACAATTAACAGTCATCAGAGCCGCACATCTACATAGGAAGAGAATCAGATTTAGGGGAATCGTCTAGTAGCGAGCGTACAAAATTCCTAGAACTCAAGAATGTAATTGAGAAGGTTTCTTACCCTCCAGTTTCATGCCGACAGTGAGGCACTTTTGAAACCGGCAGTAGGGGCAGCGTTTCCGCTGGGTCTTGTCTATCTGACAGCTCTGATTCTCTATACATGTGTAACGTTTGTTGTTCTGCACCGTTCTCTTGAAGAAGCCCTGCAGAGAGAGGTGAATTAAGATGTCAAACTTTTGACCCCGCTGTTTGTTAATGCACCATTCAACCTTGCACAAACACCTCCATTCGCACAGAAAAAGAGGTGCTACACACACGGCCACACAAGTAGACCTAAATAAAAGTAGCGCCACGGGGTGAGAAACTCTCCCTCAGCAGTCGTCGCCCGCTTGTATAAACACAAACACACACACACGCACAAACACTCACCCACACAGAAACTGACATGTGCACCCACACAGACCCTGACGTGAACAAACAGAAATAAAGGCTGTGGCTGGAAAGAAACGTGAGATGTTGACCACGTATCGTCTAACCCGAGCGGACATGCGCAACAAGGTCGGACAAAATAGCCCACCGGGTTTAGGCTACTATCGCTCCAAGTGACCCTCTTGACATCTGGAATATAAAGATCTAGTTTAGCCTCGTGATGTACAAGTGCAACATATTTCACATGTTTCCATGAGCTACTGTACTGTCGGAGCAATTAAACCAGAGGCTGTGCTATTCATCAAAGCTATTTGATAATGAATAATATAATTCATATGATTACTAAAGAGGAAAAAGTGGGAAATGGTATAATTTGCACTAAAACATTTATATTTGTAGCGACAGCAAAATTGTACATATTAGATAATTATATTTAAAATTTATTTTAGAGCATTAAATACACTCTTTCCTAATTTTATAATTTTTAAACCATAAAATATGTAGGCATAAAAGCATTAAAAATGTCTTTAAAAAAAAATTCACGCTCCAGCAGCTCTGATCCTATTATTCATACTGCAGAACCCCAAAAAGCAGCTGAAAAAATCCAATAAATTATATCCATAATTTACAGCAGTAGGATTACAAGATTCCACCAGCAACAGTTCTGAATTTATTTTCAAACCAGGAGAAAATCAAACAAGGAAAGGTATTAACTTATTCTTGATCAACACCGTGGGGAGATTGCCCCATTTAAAACTAAAAGAATCAATATTGCCCAGAACTCAACACACACGTGCGCTCATGCCCATAATATCATGGTGCACAACAGAGATCAGTAACCATAAATCTAGCCTATTTTAACTTTAATAAGTTATAAAATGAAATATGTAAAGAACCAATAATATGAGTTACAAATCCCTTACTAAAGCAACTAAACAACTCTAGTTTTGTCAAGTCAAAACATTTCAGTAAAATACATTTAACTACGCCCTATTTACAAATCAGTTTCCTAATCTTCCTATGAAGAGTTTATAATACGATGTAAGGTAAGATATCTCCATTGCTCTATTAAAACTTAAAAACACGGTTTTGAATGGAAAGTAATTTTCTCATGATGTCTGATACAGAATTCTGTTGACAATAAAGAAAAAAGCTTTTTGCATACATCAACAATCTGAGTTTCACATGTGTGTGTACATATGGAAGTGTGTGAGACAAAGAAACTGGATTTGCCAGAGTGTCCCATACAGTTTCCGAACTCTGAGTTTATGTGTGACTGATCTCTAAACCACCGACAATGTCCGAAAATAAACACATCATCAGATTTCAATTGCACAATAACAAAACACCCAATCAAGATATTTCTCCATTTACAAAATATGCAATCATAAAGTCAACATCTCACAATATACTAACAAATAACTCTGACACGTGAAATTGACTAATAAACAAATGACAGATTTTAGAAACTGGCTTACAAATAACTGGAGTAAGTTAAATGTTTAAGACATGCTGACTGTACACACCTTACAGCTCTCACAGGTCAGTAACCCGTAGTGATATCCAGACACCTTGTCTCCACACACTGGACACATTTCATCCAAATCTTCATCGTAGGAGTAGTCCATCATTTTAAACTGGGGGGCTGAAAATAAAAAACAAATATCAGCATACATGGTAATATTAAAACATACATTATGTTATAAAAATCAATGTTCAATTACAAAATTAATTGCATGTTGTTTTATTATTAATGCTATTAATGCTAATTGCATTATAACAGTACTGTAGAGGATGACTATCTAATCATAAACTGCTATAGTTACAGTTTGGCAAACAACTCTGGTACAAAAATGCAAAAATTGACATTTGTGCGCCTCTTAAAATATTAGCATTAAAAGTGAATTTTCTGTACGTAGGTTTGGAGAAAAAAAATAAGTGTCTCTGGGAAATAACCGAAGCTTTGTGTGGAGGATGGTCGCTGACAGAAGAAAACTTCAGTTTCAATCTGGTTAATATTCATGATGGCTGTAAATTGGTGTGGGAGCGCAAGAGAGGCTGGTGTCTCGAGTTGGAGTGCAACGTTTAGCCACGAGGCGAATAAAAGCAAAACAACATGTAGGCTAAATATAAAAGCAATCTGTGCTTTAAAAATATACAGTATCATTTCTCTTGTTTCGCATCTCTGACTGTACTTCTCTCTCCGAATAGGCTTTTTTCATTTTAATTATTCAATCTTAATTTGATTCATTAACATTTAACACGAAGTGATGCGGTTTGGGAGAGCAAGGAATAAAAGGAACAATTTCCATATTGGCCTAAAACGAGAAGATATTTTATAAGACAGTGGAAATTAATTTTTAAGCTATAGAAAAAATAAACATTTAGCTCGAAACAGACCTATTGTAAAGCGCTGAATGCGACTCTTCATAAAACTTTTAGGAAAGCCCTAAAAAATAAAATATTCAGTTTATCGTTTAAAATCTGTTTATTTCTCTGATATAGCCTACTCACGAATCCATGATTTATTTTTGCAGTTTCACTGTATTTTTATAATTATTTATTTCCCCTTTTAAAATACGCAGGTCTGTAAGAGAACGCAACAAGTGTTTTTTTTAATAAATTGTGGCATTCCATATACTGTACGTGAAACAATGCGCAAGCATTAAGTTTTAGGCATTTTCGTTGTCTTAAATTATTATTCATTTTTATTTATATTTAAAATGTGACTTTAAATTTTATCACATGGCAAGTTTCTATGATTTTTTAAAAAAAATCAATAGGCCTATGTATAATGCTCTCTGGTTTGTGACCTGTGATCGAGTGCCATAAAATAAAATCGTTTTTCTTTAAATATTGCTTTTAAATAATCTTACCAAACACACAACTATTTCTAGAAAATATATCATGAGCTGAAGTTATCTCAGAAATATCCCTCAGCACTATAAAAAACTATAAATTATCCCTGATCATAATTAGTCTTCAGACACGTGTACACCCGCAGCTAACATTTATTTATATAGAGTGACTGATTTATGTGTGGTGTAAAGGTGTGCTGTCATTATATTTCGTTTCCCTCATCAGTTTGATATAGGCTACTAAAACAAAATACTGTGGGAAGTGATCCAGATCATTCACTTTATTTAAAACTCAAACTAACACACTTTTAGGTATTGCCTTATTCTAATTTATCTTTCAAATACAGCTTTGTATATAAGTTGTTGACGTTAATTCGCTTGAATGCTAAACTTTTTTAGTTTTGTCTGTTCAAATTATGTGTCGGGCTTTTACACGCATAGTCTACACGGTTAAACTGATTCAGAGGTGACAATCAGACAATTCATATAAGTTTAAAATGTAAAACCATGAATTGGCCTATTTCACAATATAATTTCAGTGACAGGACAGGCAAAATTAGTTCACAAACTCTGCGGGTCGAGGTTATATTTGTTGCATGCACTGTTCTGCTCATGTTAAAGGTCGCTGACAACAGAATAACTGACAAGTGGGCAACTGTTTCAGCCAAAGGGTCTTATTTCGGCTTCGTGTAATTGCGTGCATAAATGATAGCCCCCGAGGTGCATGGCACAGATTAATGTGAAATATAACGCTTACCTTGCATGTTTCTAGGCATATGCCCCTGTTCCCCATGCGACCGAGCGAGTCCGAGAGATTCCGACTCGACTTTAGGCAGCATGACAGCTCTGCTGAGCCGAGGATGAGCACGCGCCGCTCCGTCCGGTGGTCTGCCTGCACGCGAGCAACACCAGACAATCTCAGAAACCTCGTCCAAACGTCCGACAGAAATCCTGCGTGTATTGATACGGCAAAACTACGCTAAATTGTGTTTTTACAAGCGCACCGGTCAACTGTGAATATTCATTTTCAAGACGCTTCATGCGTAGCGTACATTGTAACAGTTAATAACTTAATATTCACGCGACTCGAAGCATTATGAAACAGGACATAAACTAGCAACACGACTACCCGGACCAGCCATGAAACTATGTCAAGTACTAAAGTAAAGCGTTATCTGTATATTCGTCGAGTGGTCGTTGTGGCGATGCTGGTCTTTAAACCGGAGTGCACGAGCTGTCATGAACTTTGGGCAAACCCCTCCTCCGCGCGCGCTCCGAGTCGCTCTATCTGCGATAATGTCAGAGATGTGAAGTTCAAACCGCTCCTCGCTGCTTTGTTTACGCCGCACTGACACCCCGACAGCCAATCAGCGCCGGGATCGGTGGGCTGGCGTCACACGTTAGACCAATCAGAATCGAGCGAGAGTGTCAGCGCGTCTGCCTCATTCACTTGGTCGACAACATCTGTTTAATAAAACTTACAGTGGATCTGCTAACAGAGACAAAACTAAAACAATGTAGTTGAACATTACGAGACACGCAGCGCCGTTAAGGGGAGCACCGGGAGGTATGTTGTGCCGGAGGGTCAAGTGTTTTGTGTGTACATTGGATTTCTGGGGCAATTTATATATTACTGTTTGGGGAATTTAATGAAAAGCGGAGAAAAATTATACTGTATTTGTTTTTTATTAAAAAAAGGGGTTATGAGTATTTATTTGCATAATTCGTAGCTATCCGTATGCTATTCAAATCTCTGTGGCGTTTTCGAGCTTAAATTCACAGTAAAATAAAAAGAAATTAGAGAAACCTTAGGTAACTGGAAAATACATTTTACCGTGATAAATAGTAGTTTTATTATAGTACTATTTTATGCGATTATTTTGTGAAAATAATGTTTATAAAAGCACGTGAGGACAAATCTAAATAAAGCGCTCACATAAATGTGAAGCCCGTCCGTGCGGATATAATGTCAAGTCATAAAACCATAAACCTATACTTAATCTATTGGCATGATAGCGTTGTCGCTCAGATATAACGAAAATAATCGGCACATAATAGACACAATATTGTCATAATACAAACCAGCACGAAAATCTGCACAAAAACTCACGTATTGTACAAAATGCGTAAAAACTCGTTCAAGGATTTAATTTTCTCTAAGGATTTAATTTTCGAGGTGACACAATATTGCCTTGCTATTTCAAATAATTCTGTAAAGTTTAAATATTTCTGTAATAAACTTTTTGAAGTAGCCTAGAACAGACAGAAAACTTCTGTTCTGGATGTTGGTTTCAAAAACGAAAAGTTTTTTGGTTTGGGCTAATATTGTGAATTTGTGTCTTAGAAATATAAGATAATAAACTATAGCCTCAATAATAAAGTAAAATGATTAAAAGTAGTATTATTAATATAACAGCAAATAATGCTAAATTATTAAATATGAATATACATAATATAACAAATAGAATTAATAAAAGTATTCAGTCTGTTATTTACAAATTCCGCTATAATTTTCCGCTAGACTGCCGTTTAATCTGTAACTAAATAGCCCAATAAAACGACAAAAATTTGCCGTTTATATGATCACATGCAATTCCAAACACAATGTATCCTGGTAAAAAATTAACTCTTAAAAGCGTTGAAACAGTAATTAAGAGAGCAATAAGGACGTTAACAAGGTAAAAAAATCTTCAACACTTGAATGCACAACATCTTTCAAAGCCAGAAAAAAACAATAAGGCCCTCTTAACCTGTCATATGGATCCAAAAGAAAAAAAGGGACTGAAAATGACTGGCCACAGTCCTTGACATACTACTTAATATTACAATAAATACATAGTAAAGAATAATACAATGAATGAAGTAATGGATAGTATCATGAATAATGGCAGTTAAGTCTATCAGCAGGTGAATCAGGGTCATAGAAACTTCCTTTTAAGAGCAAATAAACAACTAAATGTTTGTATACCACTTACCCAAATCTTTACTGGAGTCTCGTCCTAATTCACTTTCAAAACTACTAAACATTGTAGGCAAAACAAATTACATACAGCAACAGCAGATCGCCCTCCCATTCTTTCCCAAGATCAAACTTTTCTAAATGTCCACTGTCTGTTAAAAAAATTGAGGGGATGACGAAACCACCACCCTGGCATTTCTCTCTTTACTTTCACACACACCACTCACCCCTCAACCCCCCGTCCTCCCCCCAGCATGACCTGCCCTAAACCTGCAGTTACATCTCACCTAACCAACAATATTCAAAACTCCTGTGGCTGATAGGTTTGTGTAGATCACGTGGAGTTAGAGGGATTGATAACAGCCAGTTATAAAGTGACACACGAATAGATAAGCCGCAGGGGATATAACTGAAGGAATGATTAACCGGTGACGAAGAGAGTAAAAACTGCCTTACCCACCAATGAGTAAATGGAATAGGAAAGGTGGTAAAATGCAAGATCAAAAGAACATCAACAGGTTGATATAGGGCCACAAACTTTGAACTACTACTAAACACAAGCACACACATTTCGCCTGGTTTATTGTTTCTGTACATATCTGGAAGGGAATGCATGCGCAGCGAGACTCAGTTTACTTTTAGTTTAATGTGTGAGCGACTTTTATTATCATCAACCATCATAATTTACTCTAATTCGCATTGTAGATGTTTCAGGTTGTTGATGCAGGCCATCCACACTTCATTGAGGCAAATTAATGGAAAGGCATACAAACTCCTTAGTTATATTGCAAGGAGGAGTAGCGAAACTGATTTCTACATTTTGTTAAATGTTAAAACAGAAGCCATATTTTGCATTAGACTTTAAGAGGTGATCCAACACATAAACTGTATTTATGTGTGTCTGGGTTTTATTTTATTTCTTTTTTTACCTTGTTTTATGTTTTTCAAGGTTGAGGGAATTTCAAGCAAGATGTCCATGTTGGCATATAACTAATTTGGGTAGGTTCTACAAAAGGACAGACGACAAGACTTTAATGTCAAAACAAGAAAAGATATGAGTAACGTATCATCCCTTTATTATAAGTTAACAATTTATTTTGATATATGTGCACAATTGTATACTTAGTTGCATTTTTATCTATTTAGCATTTGTTCTGATAAGAACAGATTTGCTCAATTTTGGGTCATTGCCCACCCACAAGACCCCCACTCTAAAAATATATAAATATATATTTAAAAATATAAAGATTTAAAAGTAAAAAAAAAATGAATTGTCTTCACTTTGTGTTTAACCTCTTGACGTACAACATTCAACACAAAAGAGCAATTTCGAGCAAGGTGAGGGGCAACAATGCCATCTAAATTAGGCGCCAAAGATAAAGAGTCCCAGGACAAGTGGGCCGGCAAACACAGGCCTGTTGACTGAAGCAATGGTACCTAATGACCCACATGTCACTGCCCCACAGCAGCTACAAGGGAAAAGACAACAGAGTGTGACTGTCTTGACCACCATAAGTGGATGTGCACAGATAACAGAAGGGGTACCTGAGAGCTCTTTGCTTACCGGAGAGATTACCAGCCCTCTGAGGCTCAAAGCCGAGGGATTTGTCAACTTAACCCCTGTCACCGGTCGCATTTTTTCTTTCTCTGCCGCATTTTACGACGCTGGAGGGACCACAGCACTAAACACAGATCTCTTTACAGCAGAATAAAACATGTTAAGTGTAACGTGGCTGGGGTCAAGGTTTCAATTGTGGAGGAGAGGGCTTCAGGAGCTAATGAAACCAGGACCAGGAGACTCATGTGCAGGCCAATAGACAAATTTATATGTGCTAAAATTACGTGTAATTCACTGCACAATTTATTAGTCTTAAGAATGTAGTAAATTATTGAATGTATACAGTAGAATAAATAATAATGTAATTACTTTGGACATAGTGGTATCTGCTTTTTATGTGATGCTTGAATGACTTTCATTATCCAACATTATATGGTAATATTATTAATTTTTTATATTTTAACTGTGTTATTTACGTTTTCGTGTAAATGTACATTTTTATCAGGCTCTTATGTTTAGCTTCAGTAATTTCATTTTAATTGCAATGTAAACGTTATTAGTCAGAAATTGAAATGCCTTATTTTCACAAATGTCATTTCATTGGTATTGACTGTCGTTCGCTGCAAAACCCTCAGTCAGTGGTTCCCAACCTCTTTCACTTCAAGGCCCCCTAGTTGCCCACAACAATATTTGAAGGCCCCCCACTCACTCAATTTTTTCCACATAA
>JAPMOP011179088.1:0-10463 GCA_029874735.1 Cobitis vettonica | reverse complement strand
GTGTCTTTGTGAATATGTATTTATGGTGGATTACTTTATTTACATAAAATATTTAAATAAGACAATATGCTTGCAGAAACAGCTTGGAGAAATATATAGTTGGTACATAAACTCATCATAAAACCGATTTACAGGTTCAGTCAGCTCAATTTACGCAAAACTTTTTTATGAAAACGTTTTGCTCATTAAATTCGTGTTCATATTACAAATTAGTTGTGCTTGTAGAACTGGGGCCAGGAAACAGAATGCCCACTCCACACTTTCAATGCTCCTGTGTAATTCATAGATCTTCATTAGGTCAGTTCTGCATTCCTATGTAAATTTCCCCTTTGGGAACAATGTGTGGCAGAGATCAGCATTTTTCCCAAAGTATTTCCAATGCCATCATATTTATTTATTTATTTAAGAAGCTGCATGTATTTTTGTGTTTACTTACGTGGCAGACTATTCTGACACACACAGCCGAGGGATAGAGGGAGAGAGCGAGCGCACTTTCTTTTCTCTTTCTGTGCTGATACAGAGCTCTTTCATTTCTTTTACATTCTCAAGAGTTGCACTTCACAGTGAAGGGCGATCAGAGGACAGAATGATGTAAAACAATACAACTCACTGTAATACTGAAGAGAGAGAGCGAGCGAAAGAGGGACACACACCGGGGAAGTGCTTGAAAGAAAAAGATTTGTAAATCTTTTACTTAGATTTGATAGCGTAATGAAAGAGGGAATTCTTGTTGAGCTGTGGATATTTTTACCAAGTTCTGTCATTTTTTTTACTTTCAGCTGTTTTACTGTTTGTATCCCAAACCTCAACAATTCATTAACTTTGTAGAGCCAACTTCTGACAAACTTGAAAAACCTTACAAAAGACCAACAGTGACTAAACCTGAAGTTGACATAGCTTTCTCTATAGTTATCTTATATTTGTTTCTACAGGCTGGTCAGTGGTAATTATGTTATTGAGAGAGAGATTCAGTTCAGACTGATGGATGTTCTACATGAGTCCCGATTCTCAGGGGCAGATCACAACCCCTGCCCAGGAGATCCAAGTGAAAATGGTACAGAGCTCCTATGCATGATGTGCAAGAATTAAACGCTGTATACAAATTTGATTTATGCAGGTCATGTTTCTGCATGCAAGTAGTAATAATTATAAAAAGTTTTGGACTTGATACATATTGATAGAGGTCTTTGTTCCTTTTTTCATCCTGCAGAACCACATGACCCATTGGCGGACGTGTCACATGATCTAAGGCGGTGTGATGACATCGAACCTGCTGTGCTGTCCCTTCCCTCCCTCTGTGCCCAAAGTCAGACAACTGATGGGCCACTTAGCCCAGCTGACCTAAATGATGGGTCTGTCTCCAACACCACCTCTTTGTCATCTCTCTCTTCATTCTCCTCCCTTTCCTCCCTGTCATCTATCTCTTCTGTGCCCTGTTCCAAACCTGTGACGCCCTGGTCTGTTTCACAGACCTGTGACAGGTCATCCCTCTCTAACATGGACTCGAGGGTTGGAGACTGCCTTAGCTGTCTGATCCCCAAAAACTCTTCAGAACCGGAATCCTGTGAGTCCGTGCTTAGCTTTGCCAGCATCAACTTGCAATGCCTTGGCCCCACCCCCAGCACAGGTCACTATGGTGACCAGGTTCTGTCTGACCAGCTACTCAGCGGCCCCGCCCATCCAGCTGGAACCAGTGATGGGGCTGAGGAAGGGAGGTCGATGCAGGAGAGTGAATCAGATGATGATCCTGCATCCAGGAGCATATACGAAGGTCTTGGAGAGGAAGCACAGGACTGGAGCTGTTTAGAGACTCTTATCAGTGAAAGCCGCATGGAGCTGTTGGACTTATGCTCTCGCAGTGAACTTGCAGTCAATCTGTTCTGTGAGGAAGATGTGGAGAATTACATGTTTCAGGAGGAAGAGGCAGCACTCAGTACCGATGTCTGTTCACTTAAGATACGCTATGAGTCCTATCAGGATGGAGTGCAGGAGAGGAGTGAGTCTGCCCTGCAGGATGAATCTCAGCTAGGTTTCTTTCCCAGCCTACCTTGTAGTAAAAAGGAGCCAAAAGAGAAACCAAACCAATCATCTGAGATTAAGGCCGATGATCACGTGACCCCCAGTATTAGCCCAGACAGTAACTTTCTTTTTGATCTCAGTAACTCACCAGAAGATTCTGGTGAATTTAGTGATGATAGCTCTTGCACGGGCTCCCCTGACCATGGACTCTCCCTTCGTCATGGCCGTCTGTCCAGAGAAAACTCAAGCTCCTCCAGCCAACTAAGTTACCGCCTCCGAGCTAAGAGGAAGGTGGCCTATCGAGAAGACTACCTGTATGACGTAGACTCTATAGAAAGTGAGAGGAATGCAGAGAAACGTGAGAAACAACCCACTGGCCTTAAGAAAGAGCGTGATGATGACTGGTGTCCAAAGAAGAAGCGACGATCTAATCGGAGGGAGCCTCCTGTCATTATAAAATACATCATCATTAACCGTTTTAAAGGCCAGAGGCACATGAGAGTGAAGCTGGGACAGGTTGACCCATCACCTGCTGCGGTCTGTTTGAGTCCAAATGCACTGCTGCACTATGAAAGACTCGCACCATTAAAGGCCTACTGGCAGAAAAGAGAGAAGGAACAAGAAGAACAGAATAGACTGACAGCTACAGAAAGAACCAAACGTCTCAATGGCTGCAAAAGACCAAGCACTACGCCTAAACGAAAGCACAGGATGGCCAGAGTCAGAATCCAGCAGATCCATGCAGTAGAGAATTCTCTCCCCTGCCAAACTATAGTTGTCTCCACCAACAATCAGCCAGGGGAGACTGAATCACTGAAAAGCACAGGTGAACGAAAAGGGGACATTACCTTCATTAAACACACTGCCAGGGCAAAAAGCAGAACACAGGAGAGAGAGGAGAGAAGAAAGGCAGGTAAAACAGGGAAGATAAAAAAATTTAAAAGTGAAGCAAGGCTTAGGTTGAAAATACTAGAGATTGAGCAAGAAGCTGAGACACAGGAAGTCCCTGAAGCCTCTGAGACTGAGCAGTGCACCACATGTTTACCAGAAAACCTTAGTGACTCTTTAGAAGATAATGTTTTCTCAAATGAGACCTCCAGCAGTGTCCCTGAAAAATGCACTTTGACCCCAACTGCTCAGGGGACTGCTGGAAATCCAGAGCTCCTTCCAGGGGGATACCTACAGACTCTTTTGGAAGCCTCTGAGTCATCCAGCAGTGGTAACCTCCCCTATTTCCATTCAGAGCTGCAGAATACCAAAATGCAGTCTCTTCAGAGCTGCGTCCTCTCTCCCCCGTCTGAATCTGAGCTAACCCACTCTCCTTCACCTGTGCACCATGGGCAACACCCCACACACTATGCTGAGCCCAACCTTACTGAATCAAACCAACCCATTTCATGGCCATCTCAGCCATCTTCTGAACAGCTGCCCTTCTCACCCGACATCCCAACCCAGTCTCCTGTGATGCCATCAGGCTTCCCCACCCCATTGCCTGTGTTAGCAGGAGATGGCACACCTGTGGCAGGATATGGTCAGGTGTCTCTGTCAGGGTGCAGGGTTTCATATGAGGAGTCCCAACCTGAAGCTGATTATGGAATGAGTCCACCTGGGTCTCGGAGTGACAGTGTGGGGCGACTAGTTAGCTTTAACTCCTTAGGATCACTTTCTGTCACTTCTAGCAATTACAGCTCACTCAGCCTGAGAGAAGGAGAGAGAGAGCGAGAGAGAGAGGAAGAGATTGCAGAGATAAACGATGGGTTTCTGCCTCACTGCAGCCCGCGACTTATCCTACAGCAAAGTCTTGAGGAGGTCGCTCCACTTCGAGAGTCCACAGACCTCCTGGATATTTCCAACTTTACCCCTGACAAATTCCGCCATTCATCACTATCTGAGATGTCCCCACCAGACACACCTAACTCTTCTCCTCAGCTTTTAGGGAACTGTGGGAAAATTGGTGAGTTCTCAGAGCCAGGAGATGCAAACGTACAGTGGAATTGTGGAGTTGTCCCGCAGCTTGATCAAGATGGTGCAGGAAACACACACCTCCTTCAGATACACTCTTTCAACACGGAGGAGGAAGAAGTGGGGCTTAGAGATCAAAAAACCTCAACAAAAAAGGGTGGAAAAAATGGACAAGGTGCTAAAAAGACCAAAACTTCTAAAATAGTGAAAGGAGATAAAGTGAAGCTCCCACGTCAGGGCTCTCGGTCTGTACGAAAGATTAAAGCCTTGCTCGAAGGAAAAGCGGCCAAAAGTGGGGGAGGGTCAGGGAGTGGTGCTTCATCCCCGACCCCATCACTTGGGATGACTGGAGCTCAAGGGGAGTGGCCTAACACTGGGGGACTGTCAAATGATGACCAACGAGAATTTCAGGAACCTTCAAACATCCTGTCCAATATAGTGTCTGGCATGGCCGAAGTACAGCGCTTTATGAGGGCCTCCGTGGAACCACTTTGGGGGCCCTGTCTATCACCAGGTCAACATGCCCTCCAGAGCCAGACACTGAAGATTCTGGGTAGTGCTGCTGACCTTAAAAAGCGTGGTGGTGCCTCAGGGGGAGGTAAAGGAAAGAAAGGAGCTGGACGTGGTGCTAAAACACTGCCTAAACTTCTCCCACCAGGCTTCTTTCCTCCCCTTGGATTGGACTGCCTTCCACTTCCACACCGCCCAGCCCACAAAAAAATGTATCGTCACAAAAGCAGCGCTAAGTTTGCCCGTGAGGAACTCTTAGCAGGCAAAAGGGACATAAAAGGAGTAGCACTGACCGCTTTGGTAGAGAAACGGAGGTAATATTTTCTGTCTGCAATGTGCCCCTTCTCTTCGTTCCCTTCCCTTGCTCCCTGCCAGATCCTCCTAAAATCCTTTCCACATTTCAGAGCTGCATGGCACAGACTTTACCCACAATCCTTTGCCTGGCCCACTGGAAGACAGGCACATCCTGCATGTCAGCCCTGCTAAACTACCTAATAGACTGACTGAAGTCTCACTGTCATGGCTGCACCCTACTCACCATTGCTGCTTTGTTGCATTGTTAACTGACAAGTTTTCAGTTGTTTTGTATTTTGTTTGTTTTTAAGAAGAAAGAATGCCTTGAAAGTCTGTGGATTTTTCTTTAATGTGGTGTTTATCTAAATATCTATTTTTTGTCTTTTTGTTTTCCGTTACAGCTATAACACTCTATGTGTTAAATCAGTGTCACAACACCACCGTTTAAACCAAGCCCAGCGTCCTGCTCTGTCTCCCAGAAAATGGTTGCCTTCTGTTCAGGGGTCAAAAGTCATGTGTAGTATATTTTGATAAGAAATATTTTCCCCTTGTTATTGTGCCAAACTGTCAAAATGTCGGGCTTTGACATATTGAAAGAAAGGAATTCTTGAGCAACATGCTCTTGTTTTCTGAAACTTGCCAGTCTTAAATGAGATTTTTTCCTCATCGTTGTTTGTTTTTAAGTTGTGAATGGGGGTTAATTCATCTGTGCTGCAGTGAATATCCTCCTGCCAGTATCTAAATGCTGTTGTACACAAACATATGCACTATTTACAAAACAAGATTATATCAGACATGTTTAAATTAATGTGCCAAACTATGAACAATTAAGTGTACAGACATTTTTATCTACGTAAATATTTGCTGTTTTATAATGTGGCAGTGATCGGGGACCGTGTGTGTGCCTGGGATGGGGTGGGGGGTTGTTAATCTGAGATTTACTTATGTTGCGTCACATTTGTATAAACAGCCAGCAGTGAGGAGTCATCTTAATGGTCAAAAGAAAAATGTTGTTTAATTTCTGTATTTTACACTCCTGACTAGGCATTAGAGGCATGAAGTGAGAGATGCATGATGAGAAATAATGGCATAGGAAAGTTTGGTAGATTTTCCTTCCTGTTTTTCTTCCGGATGGTAAAAGATTGCTGTACGTGTATAAGAAAGTAACAAAGGAGTCATTCGCGCATATATAATGCATTCTAACTTGTTTACATCCCAAAACTTCTAGTTTAGCTCTTGGTAGATCTCCCGTGTTATTCTGCTATGATGAAGTTTACTCCATTAAAACCAGTTTAGAACAGGACCAAATATTTTTTTCTGTTCATTTTTTTTGTAATTTGTTGCTAGTGATGTGCATGCTTTTAAACATGATATGAATTTGTGCTGTGAATGCGAATCCCCGAATTATTACTTTGATTTTTCTTTCTACTTTCATGATTTCATAGTTTTTCTCTTGTTAAAATGTTATTTGTTGTGTATAAAAAGAGGGAAAGATGACCTCCGCATGTTCCGTCTACTTCATTATTGCAAAATCCCTCTCTTTGATATTATGCCAGAAGATTGGAGGTTTTCTTTTGCTCTTTTGGTGACTGACAGAAACACCTTTGAGTTCTTTAACACCACATGTTACTGAACTGTTTTACCAAGCTTAGCTGGTGCAAATACTTCACACATCGCTGTTAATTAATTTGCGTTACATTACTGTGGAAAAACATTTCTATGAAAATGTTGGGGGAAACAGGTGCAGATGATAAGTGACACTCCACAGCTGTTGGTGTGATTCAGAAAAAGTCTTAATTTTAAGGGGAACTAATTGCAGTTTTCCCAGCCAAATCAGCCTCACCAAGACAAAAAAACTAGAAATTATTAGCCTGTGAAAATCATTTATATAATCAATTTTATATCATCCAAGTGATTTTCTCCCTATGCTGAGCGAATGAAGATGTAAAACAGTTGGTTCAGGTCCGTTGGCTCAGGGAACCCAACTGCATTTACATCTGTCATTCCCACAGCTGCCCATCTCTACAGTAGATACAAGCTGCTCTCAGTGCTGCCCCCTGCTGTACTGTTATTAAATGGCACTGCTGTTGCTGAACCTGCCATAAGGGTCTATTAAAATCTGCAGGACATCTGTGATGTCAGTGCAGTAAGTTGTTATTCACATTCTGAGAGCAGAGCTAACTGAAAGTGTTTATATTTAAGAAGTTATTCCCCTGTAAGTGCATAATGTAAAATTAAAATAGGCATATCAAAAACTTAATTGTGCCCTATTTATGAATGTATTATATCGTCGAGTATTTTTTTCATGATTTATTTGACACTACATTACTTGTAACTCCTTTTGCCTTTTTCTCATCATCAAGGTAAAAATTAAACTGTTTCTACTACCTGGTCAGTCTTCACCAGGTGGATTCTCAATGACTCTTGATGTAAGAAAAAATGATGACCTGTATATTTTTCATTGTGCCAATTTGTAACATATTTTCTAAGTGTATATTTTTCTTAGAAAGTGATGTGAGGTCGTTCTTACTGTGGCTTCTGTTTTCCCTTTTCAGCAAGTGAAAAGGTTGCTAATTGCCATGATGTTTTCTTTCTTTTTCTTTCTCTCTCTCTCTCTCTTATTTGTTTTTTGTTTGTTTGTTTTAAACCAAAAATTTAAAAAAATAAAAATAATAAAGACATAAAAAACTATTGTAAAGGAGAGAGAAAGAGAGCAAGCTGTGACTTTGTTGAGAGTTTTTTGTAATTGGACCAATCTTGTTGTAAGAGTGTTGTGCTCTAGTACAAATATATATTAATTTAAAGAAAAAAGATACAATGAAAACAGACAGTGGAACAATTACACTAATTTGTGATCTCATTGCTGTTTTATAGATTTTCATGTAAATTATTCTAATATTTTGTTTTTGTTGTATCTGTCACAAAAGTTGAAATATTTGTGATCAAGCCTGTATGGTGACAAATGTAATATTGGTAACTTGCTGAGTTTTGTAATCATGTTTATGGAATAAATATTAATTAAAAGAGCTTTTGATCACTTGTTTCAGTACGGTCTCATTTACCGTATGATTTGTCATTTATAATTTGTATAATAATTTTTTATTTTATTATACCATTGCTATTCCACCTCTCTGTTGCTATGGAACAACAACATGGGATCAGATTCCAAATATATCTGAATACAAATCAGGAGCAGGAGCATTTTTCTTTCAATAAAATCAAAGATACATTTAAAATATGTGCATTCTCAACTATACACAAATATAATTCTTGTTTAATGCTAAACATCTGGTTTATGTTTGATTCTCTATACTAATATAGGAAGGTATAAAAGAAAGAAAAAACTCTTCTGCCGAAACTGAAAACTCTTCTTGACTCGCTTTCATTCACACGTGTGGGCGGTACTAAAACGAAACTTTCTTCTGATTGGTCAAAGCACCCAGTCCTCTATTTCCTGTATTCGCAAGAATAAAGTTCCACTCGAAGTACCGCTGTTCAAATTTGTCTAAATGAACTTATATATTTTTTACGAGCCCCTCCTTACGGTAAACAAGGCATGTCATGCTGCATGTATTAGAACGTTTTAGCAGCGTTATTTGTTCTGTTACTGGTCATGTGAAAACGTGATGATAAGTTGTGACCACGATGCAATACTGTGAGACCACAGATCATGTGGTCAAGTCAATTTATACATTCTTATCTCGTGGCCGTGGCACGCGATGTGAATGATGAAAAGATCCAATGTTGAGGGAACGACGTGCATGACCAAAATCTGGGTTAATGAAGTTTACAGATACCACGAGGAGGCGTTTGATTAGTCTAATTAATTAAGAGCATATTTTAAGCCTTTACTAAAAAATAATTAACTAAGTTATTAAACGTATTTACACGTGTTCCTCCAGGAATGCTATTATTTTATGTAGCTTTGTTAAGAGGAATAATATGCTCCTTTTATTGAGAGAGAAAGTCCTAATGTTTTGCATAGTAAGTACTTAAAAATAATTTTTCATTATATGAATGGGGTAAGCATGCTTGCTGGCTTTGCTCAAATCTGAATATAATGATAATAATATGAAGAAATCTAGAGCGATTCTTACGTTAAAAACTTATGGATGTGTGCACAAGGAGAAACATCTGACTGAACGGAGCTCCTCTCACCTGCAATTCATTTCAGCTGTACAATCTTTGACCTGCTTACACACAACTTTATATTTTTGCAAATTCTGCATTTTCATTTTGGTGGCTTTGGTACTCCTGAAACGAACGTACGTCACGTGAGTAGAAATCGAAACATCACGGCGTTCATGTTGTGTTTATTTGTTAATGGCTGCCACTCATCCAGCCTCCAGAAATTGTCCAATCATCGACTAGATTTTGGCGCGCGCCGCAGTCTGTGGGCGTGTTTAGAGCTCAGGTGGGCGTGGTCTTTGTGGTACATATCACTTTTACTGAGCTACGGACCCAAATCCGCCTGGACAACCAGGACCAGGCACTTAGCGTTGATATTTAGTTAAATTACCGCTGATTTTGAAGAGATCATTTTAAGTAACACTGTTTTGGCAAATCGCCGTACAGCATCCAGACACAGCAGGCACCACGGATCAGCCCAGAATGCCAAACATAAAGATTTTTAGCGGCAGTTCTCATCCGGATCTGTCGCAGAAGATCGCGGACCGACTGGGACTCGAGCTGGGAAAAGTCGTCACTAAAAAATTTAGTAACCAAGAGACCTGGTGAGTAACTTGCAGGTGGAATAGGAATCGAAACCTTGTGTTCCCGGAATGTTTTGGCGACGGCCAACGGAATGGTAAACACATGGTGGCCAGTGCGCAGTCCTTTATTTTTTCAGTTTGTAGTTTTATTCGTTGAAAGATTCCTCCTGTCGTAATGAGTCGCACATAGCCAACGGACTCAATTTCCCAACATGCACCTGCAGTGTACATGTGACTGGAGGCGCTAATGCTAATTTTAAATGCCCTATCTGGCCTCCCCTGCCTTGTAAGGAGTCATATTTCTATTAAATGCTCTCTGATATCATATCTCGTAAATGCTCTTTTTTTTTTATTCTTGTTGTTTTAATACTCTCAATAGTAGCCGCAATGCTATTACTAGCATATATGTAGAATTTTAAAGAGTGCGCAGGTACACAACCACTCTGATAATGTTAGAGGAAAATATTATGTCGGCCCTGGTGTCTCTGTTTATATAATTGACATGTAGCCATAATTCTTGTGGCCTTTAAAGATAAAATGTCCATCTAACACTTTATCTGCAGCTGATACGTGAGAAATGCAGCTCAGTTTTTTGCACAACAGTTTCTGTTTCTGTTTTATTGTTAGTTAACACTGCTCTGCAATTGTGCTCAAATCAATTATCAGTTTAAATCAATGACATCCCTTTAATCAGGTTGATGCGTATAGACTTATTGTATGCAGGGTGCGATTTGCTGGGGGGATGGGGGGATTATCCCCCTCAGGTCTTTATTCTCCAAACTTTTGTGCGATTTATATGGGAGTTTTTCAATTTGTGCAATTTGAAGGGTAATGAAAATGCAGGTTGTGAGAGCTGTGCAGTGAAAGTAAACCTCACTCCCCAACCTCAAGAAGTGCTTTAGCGACAGATGTTAGAGCTCATGGCATTTAGCCTCCTTGTTAAACCATTCGACTCTTATGCCAGGC
>JAPMOP011176810.1:0-10154 GCA_029874735.1 Cobitis vettonica | reverse complement strand
GATTGGCTAATGTTCACTTATACATTTTGTAATTTATGTGGTTGTTGTAAATGTAACCTCATGACTGCTCATCATATTCTATTATGCCTTTTATTTTGTTTCCTGGAGTTTTAATATTGGTTTTAATCTGTTTTTAAAAACTGCTTAATTTAATGGGTACTTTCCAGTAATATATTTATGCATAAAGTCTGATTTTCTTGCTGTTGGAAATGGGTTAATATGGGAATGATGACTGAAAAATGTTCTGAGATTTAATGCTGTTTTAAAAACTCAAAGCATGACAGGTGTAATTTATTGTCATCATGGATCTATTTGTGACATGGGATTTTTTGTTCACATTGTTGTACAAGTGTTCATGTTAAAAAAAAAAGGAGAAAAGTTATAATGTACAACAGATTGTTCTGAACAGGAATTATAATTATGTTGAATTTCCATGAAATAAAAAAGATCTAACTACAATTGACTGCATTTAGCGTTCATGGTTTAAAAACTTGTAAGAATGTTTGATACGATATTTATTAGCTTACTGAACTTTTACGTTAAACGGTTTAACATTTTATATATACAAGATTGCATGTTCAAGTATTTATGTTTCATATTTAGGTTTTTTCAAACCCTAACTAAAATACATTCTTTTGTTGAATCATTTCGACAAATTCATCAGATGAACACAAACATTGGCTTCAAACATCATTTCATCTTTAGTTTCAAAGTTTTTCCTTCAGATCCTAAAGTGTTAATGCCCAATTGGTGATTTAATCAGGAGGTTCCTGTCTTTTTTTCTCACCTTGTAGTTTCTGAATAGGATGTAATTAATTGTCTTGAGTTTAAGAGCAGTTCGTCTAATGCAAGAGACAGCACTTAACACTAAATAAACATTTCCTTCACCTGGCATTGATGGCACAGCTGGAAAATTGAGGAGCTCTACTAAATATACAGTAGGCCTAAGCTTGTTCAAAGTAATTCCTCCTTTTGTTTGTATCACATTGAGTTGGATATTATGAATACTTAGGATACTTCTTTGGCAACATATCTCTCATAAAAGTCTGTTTTTAAAGCCTAGGAGGGTTTCTTGAGGCCTCTGATTGGCTAAGCAGGATGTATGGCTCGGGACAGGCAGAGGAGGGAGGTGCTTTTAAATGGCACGCAGAGTAAATGTTTGCTTTCCATCAATAAAAATGACACCCAACACCCCCAATCCGCCAAACAGCTGTCTCTCACAATAGAGAGAACAGAGATGTGGTAGGAGAGAGGGTTGAGCTATAACCCTTGAATGAGACACAATGCCAACATGCATCAAAAAATAAATGCACAAAAAAAATAGATTATATAGGTCAGGAATTTGCTTTAAAAGCATGATTCACATATAATTTCACAATTTAAAGGAACAGAATAAACAGGGGATGAATGTTATTTGTTATTTTATTCTATCTTTTTGCTATTTCATCTAGCACTCCAAGGCTCTACCAAGATGGTGCATTACATATATAAAAATACACACATAAGAACAAAAGAAAGAAAGAAGGAAAGAATTTTAATAGTCCCAAAAACAATAAAATGTCAAGACACTGAAACACTGTTATTTTTATTATAAGAAAAATTGACTCACACTTTGTGTTGTATCGTAATGCATTATCATACAAGTTTGCTTTGAAATAAACAATAAACTTTGGGGTAATGAAAGCATTTGAAATTTTGTAAACCCATCATGGTTTTATTGAAGTTTTGTAAAGTGTGTTAGTTGTAATGTGCAGAAGGCAGGAGGTGGGCAGGCAGGAGGTTGGACAGAGGGCGGGAGATCAACACACACACACATTATATGTGACTCAATCTGTGTGCTGCAGCGCACTTTACAAACTTTACTTACAAGCTTTACCCACTGCTATTGGCATTTCAAACACTCTGTCATACATAGTAAGGTTTTAATACTATTCAGTCAACACTGGAATTGATTTTGGATTGAATATTTAGTATATAGCTGAAGCAGAAGACATGATTGACGAAGTGAAACGGGAGAGAAACGATCAGTATATGTCATATTACTCCAATGAGGTAAGTTACTCAGAAAACATAAAATTTCACTTCTGTTAATTTATATAATAATTAATGCCTATAAATTATACATCAAGAAATAAGGCCTAGAACAAAACTTTATCAATTAAATGTGACTTCCTCTAAATATTTTTCTTTCAATAGCCTATAAGACCGTAATTATATGGCTATATAAAAAGGACGTATAGGCTACCTTAAGAAAATGTATAGTTATTGTTAAAGTGTAGCAACCATTGTCAGATTCATTATTATTTGTATTACCATAGTTTTTCTTTACCATAAATAAGTTTCATTACCATAAATATCATTGCTACTGTAGTGAGACGATGGTAAATGTTATGGTTTTGTAGTTTAACTGCAAATAAAACCCAAAATACCACAGGTAGGCTACCATAGTTAAACTTTATTTTCTCAAGGGTTTAGTGTATAATGTTAACTGTAAAAGAATCAAACCCTTCTTTACACGTTCAATCTTATTTTAATCTTATTCCTGTACCTAAAACAAGGCAGATTTGGACAGAACAAATATTTTCAGTAAAATAGTATTGCTTTGAAATGGATGATCGGTTTAAACCTCTCTCTTTAATCCGTATCACGCGTTTATTTATGTGTGGTCTGTCGGTAGTTAATTGATTGACTCTGTGATTGTGTTGTATGTCTCAGACTTTGACACTCGTGTATAACTGACTATCAGCCCAGCACGGGCTCATAACCAGAGGGGCGTTTCGGCCTCTGATACACGAATGCGGGGTTCCGACTTGAAAGGGTCGAATTATTATGAACGATGTCCATCGTGTGAGAAATAGCAGTTGTGCCCCCAAACAGCCCTCTGCCATGAGATAGAGAAAAGGCGGACGATGAGTGACTTAAAAAGAGACAAAACAAGGATGAGAAGAATAGCCGGACTAGCCGGATAATGGGGTTATCGGCTGGGTGGGTGGTCAGAATATATTTACATGGCGTTACCAAAAGGCAAGGTTTGCTGATGAAAAGAGCTGTCGAGGCCGAAGTTTAGTTCAACTGATGCACACTTTAAATAAAAAATATATTTTAGAGTTTAATATTTATTCTTAAATAATGTCAAAAGCGCATCTCACATGAAACATACTTTAGTATTTACTATAGTACACTGTAGTAAAATGTACAGATACTGCAGTGCTTTTGAACCTCACCATTGTAAATATAAACAGCATTATTAATATTAAATAATTAAATATTTTATTTAATTCTAAAGATTACCACAGTAGTATACTATATTGATTTTATAATATATTTACTATACTACAGTTTACTACTATTTTTTATGTAGGTTGTCATCAAATACTTCTTAAAAGGCCCACAGTACATCCTACACAAAATAAATGTTTGTATTTACTATATTATATAGTAATTATATATTACTATAGTATTTACTATAATTAACTGTAATTAAAAAATCTTAAGATTCTATAGTGTTTTACTATAGTTAATATTGAGGTCTACTAACAGTATTTAGTACATTTGATCAATTCAGTTTGATCAAGTTAATACTAAGGCTACAGTATATATTGACAAAACAATTATTATAACATACATACAATTATATATTATAATATTATACATACAAACATTTATGAAGTTTTTTGTCAAAACACTGATTATTATTATGTTGTCATGTTTTTATTGTGTTTTATTGTGCTGCTTAGCTGTAGGCTATTTTTTTAAGTTATGAAGGCTTGAATCGCAACAAACCAACTACAGTTTGATTGATATTAATTGGAATGCACAATCAAATGAGATTTATGACTAATTTTGGAACCAAAATATACTACAGTTTTCCCCAGTTTACCATAGTAAATCCTAAAGTATACTACAGTATTTTTTCACATGGGATGGAATTACAGAATACCAATGAAAGTCATTTTTAAGAGTTAGCTCATGGAGAAACAGCTCATTAAAGAAACAAGTTCATGTTCATTTTTTATGAGGTTGACCTTGTTCAGTAAAAGAGGATTTTTCATCTTTGCAGGTTTACTATGGGTCGGACAGCCTGTCATTGAGACCCAGAGGATTTGCTCCTCCAGAGCATCACTTCCAGAGTTACGGTCCCCAGACTGATTCAGCAGCTGTGGGAGACACAAGCAGGCTTGGTAGTCCGGTCGGCATCCTGCCTCCACCGAACCCCACTGAGAGCGAATCCAGTGACTCTGAGTTTCCAGCACTGAAATCAGTTTACAGGCGGACCTTAAGCCACGCCAAGCCACCTTATTCCTACATATCTCTTATTTGCATGGCTATCCAGCAGTCACCTACGAAGAGGCTGACTCTGAATGAGATCTACGACTGGATAAGGCAACTTTTTCCATATTATAGACAGAATCAACAGCGGTGGCAAAACTCCATCCGTCACTCCCTCTCGTTCAACGACTGCTTCGTGCGCGTACCAAGATCTCCAGACTCGCCAGGAAAAGGCTCATACTGGGCACTACACCCAGATTCCGGTAACATGTTTGAGAACGGCTGCTATATGCGTCGCCAGAAACGCTTTAAGTGTCAGAAGTCGACATCACCGACAACTGGCAAAAATGCTTTGAAGAAGTCAGATGGAGAAGTTGTGAAAGAGGAAGGAAAGAGAAAAAGGCTGGAAACAAAGTCATCAGCCTCCTGCAAGTCACCTGCACCGCCGATTGACTCCACGCCACTGCATTCAAGCATACCAGCTTCCTATCCTGCCCCCAAAGCACCTTCTCCACCTCATCTTCCACAGCATCTAACTCAATCACACACACCATTCCATCCCCAGCCTACAGAGATCACAACACACCTGCCTCCTCTGAGTGTACCTTTTCCAACAATGCCCATCTCCAGCTCCAACCTACAGCCATTGCCCTCAAACTCTGTGGAAAGCAGCTTGCACAGCGAGACTGTCATCCAACACCCCATCACTGTCCCACGACTTATGGACTTTCAGTACTG
The DNA here is from genome assembly GCA_029874735.1 of Cobitis vettonica. Lineage (NCBI taxonomy): Eukaryota > Metazoa > Chordata > Actinopteri > Cypriniformes > Cobitidae > Cobitis > Cobitis vettonica. The sequence goes on along the minus strand of JAPMOP011176810.1, from coordinate 5,147 downwards.
TGAGTCCCCTGTGAGTTATCCAGTTTACTCAAATTCCCATCCTCACAACCTCAGCTATTTCAGAGGGAGAGATGAGTCCTCATATGCTGGAGACTCTATGTATTACTCTGGATTTAGTATGTGTTCTGCCCCTCTTCTGAGTTCCACCTGATCAACTTAATACTGTCAGGATATTATAGGCTGATAATTCAATGAAAGCTTTGCCTGCATTTATAATTGTTGTATATAGTAGTTGATGAAAGTCCTGTAGCTGGACAAGTATCTGTTATCTGATGCTAAAGAATTTCTTTCATTTTATGCAAATGTTTTGGATCATTTTGATTTGGAGGTCTAATAATATGTTGTCTTTTTCAAGCTATAAAATTTTACATATCTTAAAAGGTTTGCAATTGTGTAATGTGGTGTTATTTAATTTACTGTTGCATTTCTTAAATTCCTCAAGAGAGTGTTTGGGGAAGAATCAGGCATTGTCCTGCTCACATTGTGAAAGATAAACATCACTTCCTGGCTTGACATTCCTCACACTAACCTGAACAAGACAACCACACAGAAAACTAGTTTAACATTGCCCTTAGGAACCATCAATAAAAAATCTATAAATATGGACGAGAATAGTAGAGGAAGTAACTGCCGTGAAAACCTAGCTAAAGTAATTTTTGTGATTTACTGTTTTGTACATAAAATCATCATTACTACATACTGTAAAAAAACATTATGTGAAAAATAACCTTGATATCTTTAATACTGACTGAGTAAGGTCATGTGAAAGATTGGAATCAATGCAAAAATAATGACTGAAAAACCGCTAATCTCTAGATTGTGAGACTTTAGTCTGGATTTCACAGACAGGGTCACATTTACCATCGACATCATGAATCATTGCAAATAAAAAAAACTATTAAAATGCATTAAATACATCCCTAACATGCATGAAAACCAAGATGCCGAGTCTATTTTCTTTGGGAGGGTATAGTGTCCAGACATAGGTTGAGATTGGGACTGTTTGGTGTGGTTCGTGTCTCGCCGGGATGAATGTTAGCAGTAGAAAAGGTTGCGACCCCCTCCATCCCTCCTAGCCTAACCTTTGATTCCTGGTTAAGCAGGATTGTGTTTGAGTGTATGAGAACAATAGGAAGACACTGGTCTTAATGGTGGACCTCCACAAAGCTGTGTCTTCTCAACAATGGGACACAGGGACACCCACAGCGATCTGAGCAGAAGCCACAGACCCCTCAGTGTGTGTCCAAGATTCAGAGAGAAGGTGAGACGAGGGGAGTTCATGAGCTTTTGGGGTTCTGACGGGAACAATATGATGTGTTATATATAGCACAGATTACTGTAAAAGTCAGTGGGTTAAATATAAACAAACACAACCATTGGTTTAAAATAATTAAATAAAATGTCCATATTTGACCCAACCATAGATTGAAGCCAACAACAACAAAAGTATAAGTTAATTTAAACACAATGGTTGGGTTTTTCCATACTTTAGCTAACGTTGGTTTGAAACACCTAAGTGGTTCAAGTTCTGCTGTTTACTGGTATGAAGGAGCAATGATGACCTTAACTATAAGAGTCATGGTAAATGTGTATTCAGTCCCAAGCAATAAGAGGGTGTAAATTGAAATGTCTGGGGTGTGAAGATGCAGTCTGGGAACATCAGTAGACCAGCTGTATGTGTCAGACACTGTGATGGTCATTGAAAAGTAAGTTTGTCTCTATTACTCTATAAACTCTATTAATTCAGGTTATAAGGTTCACAGCATGACCTAATGCTAATTTGCATGCAGAACTAAGGATGAGAGCAGACTGAATTATTTCTCAGATTGTAATATGCTTTATTGTCGCCAAAAGCATTTACCTTCTTTCATTAATGCAATTTTAGATTAAAAACTATGTTAAGATTTTTGCAATGGTTCCGCAGTATGACTAATGCATTTTTAATTTTTTATTATTTAATGTAGTCTCTCAGTTAGATAATAAAATCATCATTCATAAAAATGAGAAAAATCACAGTTTTAGATAGACTACATTGTATTTCATATCAACAATAATATTTTACAAACATATTGTCAGACAGCTTAGTTTTTTCATCCACCTGCCACATCTGATGGGGGTTTTGTTCCACTTGTCAAAAAGTCTGCGTGTGATTGGTTGGAGAGTGGAGGTTGCCGTGTTGGCATGGCAGCGGCCGAACAGACCGGGCCATGTTGTTTACACAGTAGCCAGCTTTTTATTGCCTGTCTGTGCCTGCACGGCTCCGCTGCTCTCCCTCCATCTCCTTTCACAAGGGTTCGGGTAAATATGCCTGTTCAAATAGCCATCACTCTGAGGCAGTGACAGGCCTGTACTCCTTCCCTTGGATTCCCATCTTTGCCTGAACCCCCAGTCACCCCCCTCCTTTTAGGCCACGCTCCCTATCTGAATGAGAAAGCATTCAAACTCATGCTATATTGAAATGAATGCCACTGAATTCAAGGCAAACTTTAATTCTCCATAAAATAATTTTTTTTTAAATGAAATTAAACTGACACTATTTCAGTTATACCTTTAACGTCAGTATAACGTGCTATTCATATTAAGCCATTCATTTAATGTCATCCTCCGCACTTCTCTATTAATCTCCTCTATTATTCTCTCTTCATCTCTGCGTTCATCAGGCGAGGCAATCCACCTGTGTTTGCACAGTGACAGTGGTACGATTCTTTCAGGACAGTCAGATAAGCTACCAGCAAATAACACAAAAAAACAGACGAGGGACACCCAGCATCTATTTATCCCTTTCTTCCTCTTTCATCCCTTTGTAATCTGATTCCTCTATTCATTGCTCAGCCTTGTGCCTCTCTCGTCTCTTTGCGGCTGTTGTTTAGGGTGTGCACCTTACCCATTTTCTAAAAGCACAGAATGATTGCGGCTTCTGTCTGCTGCATTCATTCAAGGTTGTGTTACTTTGTTCCCCATTTATGTTCTAGTTTCTGGTTTAATCGTAGAAGTGATCAAACTCATCGTCTGTCTCCACAGGCTCATTTGCAGTCTTCTTTAGTGTATCTTCCTCACCTGAATCAGAGAGTAAATCTGTACAGAAACATACACTTTAACATTAAAAAGATATTTATCTGATTTTTAAAAGACATTAAAAAAATACTCTGTGTAAAATAGAATCTGATGGTTTGTTTGTACAAACTTAAGCTTTCTATATCTAGCTAAATTATGAAAATGTCTGACACTAACATCTTGAAAGCCATTACCAAAAGGTTTAAGAAAATATTACTTTAAAAAAAAATCCAGGTTACTTTTAGTGCTCTATTGGGTTGAGATTTAACATCCAATGTAAAATCTGGATGTTTATGCAAAACCAAATGAGAATCAATATTTTGGCACATTATAGAGTTAAAAATCATCCAGACAATACACAATTTTTAGCATATGTCAGACTGAAATCCTACTTAACCAGTAGTGAATGAGCAATCTGTTGGTCTTTAAAAAGGGTGAATTCTGGTAAATGTCAATAATAAAAAATCTGACCATATTACGTATTGCAATCCAATTCACCTTATAATAGATTTAATGTAAAAAAATAATAATTAAAAGTTACCATTTGGTTGCTCGGTCTCCTCCACATCGTCCTCCCTACATGAGTAAATAAGATAAAAGAAATCATGAGGAATAATTGTACAATTTATTAAGAACTTGCAACATGTATGTAGATAGAAGAAACCAAACAAAACTTACGGATGTATTTGGGAGTTGACTTGTGGCTTAAGAACATTTTCAATATCTTCATTATCATCATCATGACATTTTGTTTGATCATATAAAGGGTATTTGGACCAGAGATATGCTTGCTTAACCACAGTCTCATCATCTTCATCATCATCTTCAATTTCTTGATTGTAAATCTCTTCTTCTTCTTCTTCAGTCTCATCAGCAGCATGCAACTGCTTAAGACTGAGAAAAACAGAAATTCAGTAATATGAATGGTAATGCTATCTGCATGGATGTACTGTAAGCAGATACCTGTTGTTATGAATCTGAACATCAACAATTTTGTCACTCTCCTCTTCTTCACTTTCATTCTGATCTTTTCTTCCTTGAGTTCCTTTGGCGTCCTCGAATTGCTCATCTTGTAAACTGTTCTCCTCAATTTCTCCCTCAGTTTTTTCTCCTCCCTCTTCACTGTCTGAATCTGGTATGTTGCTTGAAATATCTCCTTTCTTTCTCTCTTCTTCATCACTGAGATCAGTTTCATCTCTGTTCCTCACCACTCTCTCACTCCCCTCTTCTTCACCCCCTTGTGCTTCATCCAATCCTGCTTCCTCCTCATCTTCACTGCCTTGCTCTTCCTCACTTTCATCTGTAACTTTTCTGTCACTAATTTTCTCTTCTGCAATGACATCAAAACCATTCTCGCCTTCGTCTGTATCTTTTTCCTCTGTGCTGTTTTTTTGGTTGAGTGGTTCTGTTCCATCTGTTTTGTCTGAGCTTGGATGACTTTCTTGGCTCAAACTTTCTTCCTTTTCATCTTCTATCACTCCATCAACATTGTTCTCTGCATTAATGGATTCTTTGCTGGTATCCATCTTAGCTTCTGCAGATGGTTTCTGATGGTTTTCTTTTCTCTTTGGGTCAGTTAGGCCACCCGAAGCTGACAGGGGGGCATCTTGTGACACAGTGGAAGAACTAAAACAGATTAATGGGAAATAGAGATAATTTGACATTTCCCAAGAAATACAGTATAATGAAACCTTCTGTCTGCGATGTCCATTGGCTAATAAAAAGCTTGTTTTATTAGGTTTCTCTGTCTTACCACTGCGATTCCTGCACATTTGCATTGGAGTATGATTGTGTCCCATCTCTTCTTTTCTTTCTCCCGTGTTTCATCCCACAACCCGAGACTTTCTCAACTTCAAAGAACACAGAGCTGTCTTCACTGGCTTTGTGGTCTTTTAACAGATGTACTGTAGATGAACAAAAAGCAAACAGACCTTTAAACAAAATACAACACAACATTCCTGTTCCTGTAGCTCTATTGGTAGATCATTAAGATAAGAACAGCAAAGTCATGGAATTTATTTCCAGGAAATTCATGGACTGATAAAAATGTATTTCAGTATAAGTTGCTTTGGATACATGCATTATGCAAACCT
>JAPMOP011175435.1:0-10949 GCA_029874735.1 Cobitis vettonica | reverse complement strand
GACAAATCCCTACAATATATGGCTGTATGGTGACAAGTATAAGTCTATTGCTAATGTTCTAAAAATTAAATCAAAGCTGTATTTACAGGCTTGCCTTAGAAGATAGAGGAGGTCACATTAGTGATTTATTGTGCAGCCCTATACAATAGTCACACTGCCTCCGCCACCCACAATTGCTTCTATTTCATAGATGTACTGCATGTTTAGATAGGATCAGTCTTTTTGCTGTCTATTTATTTGTATTTGTTGTAAGAGAAACTGATTATAGATCAGTACAGTTATTCAAAGTATGCTACAGTATTAGGCAATAATTAGGCTTTGGCAGCTCATGACAGGTGCTGGGATTTAGGCATTGACCATACAATAATCATGAGTATACCTGCAAAACCTTGGTATGTTTATGGCTATACGCACTATACACACTAGATGTATTACATGCTAGTAATCAGAAATGACACTCTACTGTGGTTTGGTTGTAGGTGAGAAAGGCACTGGTAAAACTACAGGAAAAGAATTGTGCTATAAAGGCTCAACTTTCCATCGAGTGGTAAAAAACTTCATGATTCAGGGGGGTGATTTCACTGAAGGTATGTTGAATTTTCCTTAGTTTTCTCAATTATTGTATCTATGTTTTCATAGCACTGAATCGTTTTTTATTACTTATGTCAATGAGGTATTTTTCTTTACTTAGGAAATGGAAGAGGAGGAGAGTCTATATATGGTGGTTTCTTTGAAGGTAAGACTTTATGTTCACCAATCTCTTAATAACCTTAACATGGTCCCTCAACTTTAGTTTATTTTGCTCTGTTGTAACAATGTGCATGACTGTTTATCGGACATCTCGTTACGTGCATGAATTATCAGCCGTTGTTTTTATCTCGTTGTAGCTGCGAATTGTAACTTAAAGATTATGTTTCATTTTGTGATCTTCTTTCTGAGTCAGCATGGAGGATAGGGATATTCTTTTATTTAACCGTCCAATCTTCTTGCCTAAAATTTCAACATATTCTTTCATTTATAGAGAGTGTGGTCTTTTGCAAAATCAAAAGGTAAGAGATGTGCACAGTGCAGAAACACAATGCAGACAATGTAAACAATTCCCCCTTCCCAATTCTTAATGTGAACCATGTCAAAAATGTCCACACTGCACAGTGTGCTCATGGATATGTGGACCATGAAATTGTTTGGTGTACTGACTTCTCTTTTTTTGTTGTTGTTGTTTTTGTTTCTCTTTATTATAATTTTTTTAATTGTTGTCATGCAGTACTCTTGATTATAATCAAATCTTTAAGAAATCTTTAACTTAAATACTCAACATAAACTTACAAAAAAAATTTTAAACCTCAGAACAGAAATCATTCCTGCTTTACAACAAAGAGCATGAGAAACACTGCGATTTCTACAAAAAGGAAGAAATATGACTCATCTTGGGTGTTAAAAAGCCTAAGAAATCATTTTTGTGTTTATTACGCAATTTCTAGTTGTATCCTAAACATCCTTCTTCTTTGGGATAAGTCCAAAAATGTTGATGACTTATGTTGCACTACCCTGATTTTTCTCAAATCACGTGCTTTTTCTCCTGAAAAACCACCTGCAATTAACTAGCAGGCAGCAAATGATAAATGTCATAATAAAGTGTTAAAAATAAAGGTTAAGCCTTTTGATATGTCCTGGCCAAATAGGAAACGTCAACACGAGAACGTTTCCTAAAGTCTTTAACGAAAGTCTCTTGCCTGTTTCAGTCCAACGTTTTGAAGTGCAGACAATTGTTCAATGTCTCCCTTTGTCTGTATCTCTCTTCAACAGATGAGAACTTGACTCTCAAACATGATAGAGCCTTCCTTTTGTCGATGGCCAACCGTGGCAAAGACACGAATGGGTCCCAGTTCTTCATGTAAGTACTGCTTACTCTAGTATGAGAGTATGTTTGTGTGTCTGTAGAAACAACCATTCATCACCAGACCTTCAGCTCACCATTTAATATGACTGATTGATTGGTCACTATTAAATGACACATGCATATGTTAATTAGGTTATGTATCCCCTTGTACTCAAAATAATTTTCCCAGAAGTGAGATTTTAGTTTTTGGTGCGGTTATAGGACTGTGGTCCAGTCCTTTTCAAGGAATTACCCAACAAAAGTATAGCTTTGACCTTATATTGGGTTTACACATAGTGAGTTACCATTAGTGAATGTTAAAGCACAAAAGTTCACTCACATAAAGCATATGTCCTCCTCTTTATTTAGTTTTAGTTTGGAAGATTTAAAAAGATCGTTTTAGGCTCAACTCTAGTAGGTTGCGTGCATACTCATGTCAATGAGTACCAATTCTCACTCTATGCTTTTGTGTAAACAACAAAGTATACTTTGGGAATTATCTTGCCCTTTTGCTGTTTATAGTCTCTATCCTTCCCAGACCTCCACAATCTCTCAGGTCTACCATATATTATTGTTCTTACTCTTTAATTTTGATAACACTGTATGTTCATGTGGGATGCAGGTGCCCTAAACATTTTCATCTCCTATTTCCTTTGTGCATTTTTCTAAATTGTGCATTTAGAAATATTTTATAAAGTAACAAATCTCTTTTTGCCTACAAATGTATTACAATTTTTCTCTTGCCATTTTTGTGTAAAATTTGCAGAAACTCTAGCGTCCTGCTCTACCAAGGTAATGTCTCTCCAAGGCTGTGCTTTTATCTCCTGACTGTGTATTTCTGGTTGCTTTTAGCTAGCACTGGCTTCTTGTTTATCTTTACAGTTATATCATTACCATATTAAAATCCTACTCTCCCAGCACAGAAAATACAAAGAAGGTCATAAGTTATTGGTGTGTTTCAGGTTAATCGATACTGGATGTATTTTCCCAATTGTTTACTTTTTTCCGGCGACACACTTTTGATTTCTAATTGAAGATGTTTATCTTTAAGCTAATTTACAATAAACTAAAATTAAAGTTTCAATTTGTTTTGTATTTCGTTGACACATTTTGTACATGTACACACTCCAAATTTCCTGTTTCCTGCATATTACTATTTTATTAGTAGTTATTTTTATAACCATTTCGACTTTTTATGTTATAGTGGATGCACTTCTGGTTTAAAACTCTATTTGAATAAAGATTGTTTGCCGCTTGTGTATAGAAAATTTCGTCTTGATGACAGACTGATTATTTATTTATTTTTATTTTTTCTAAAATGTTACTCTTTCTTTTCCCTACATGTGCCTGTGTGATGATCTGACCTGGCCACTCTTATGTAATTTGCCTGAGAACAGAACTACAAAGACGGCACCTCATTTAGATGGGTATGTTCATCAAGATCTAGGTGGACATAATAGAAATTTGTAGTTGATCTTTAGCATATTAGAGATTTGTTTTTGTCTTATTTAGAGTACACGTGGTGTTCGGATTGGTCATCTCTGGCTTCGAGGTGATAAAAAATATTGAGGGGCTGAAGACAGACTCGGCCAGCAGACCTTACGCTGACGTCAGAGTGATTGACTGTGGACAGCTGATCACAAAGTCTGCTAATGATGGTAAGCATACTCCTGTCTGAGTGACAAACAAGACATTTCGGCTGTAGACTTGCGTGTCACTGTACTTTATGAATATTGCCTAATAAAAAATATTTTTTTATATCAACTCCATTGTGAGGGTGAAATATGGTGTTTAAAAATAGAACTGTTAAAGGTCATCGAACAAATCGACAGGTGCAAAAAATCAGTTTGACAGGTGCAAAAAATAAACATTGCAGATCCCATTCTAATACAATTACACTGTGTCCTAACCAGGAATAACGTGACAAAGCGTAAATCACGTCCTCCAAGCAAATCTTTTTTTGGCCAAAACCAACATGACAGCTGGCATTCAGCAAGGCATTTTGTCAGTCGGTTTCTATTTTCATCATGTTGTGCTGGGGTTGCCCCAGCCACGCTGAAATCTCATTGGTCAAAAATATTGTTACACATAGCTGCAAAAATGAGAGATTTTCTGATTGGCTGTGATTTTTGCTTTGTGTGTTACCTGGTTTGGCCGTAAATAAAACCAAACAGTCCACACTAGTCATGTTATGGATAATAAAAACAATGAAGAGAAATAAACTGAGATATACAGAGAATAAATGACATTCTGTGGCATTGACCTTTATAAATTAAGTTTGGTGTATCTTCTGTAGTGCTTCAAGGCAAGAGGAAAAAAGTGTTTCACTCTGAGGATGACTCACAGAGTTCTTCGGAGTCTTCATCCCAGTATTCCTCCTCAGCAGGGGAATCTGATCAGAAATATGCATCTAAAAAGAGGAAAAGAGCCTTAAAGAGTAAACACTCAAAACGGAAAAGAAGAGATGCAGGACAGAAAGAGAGACATGCAGTTAAAGTAACAGGACAAGGAAGGTGAATAAATGAACTGTCTGTTATAAACGGCATCTTACTGCATTTTATTTCTATATTTTCATGCTGTCCATATGAATATAAAAATCGGATTTCTTTCAAATCAGTCACCCAGCAATAATTCAGAAAGATGAACTTGATGCATTTGTGCTTTGGGTGGTCTTTGGCAACAGAAATAACCTTACTGTTTACTTTTCCTTATTCACAGTCATGCTGAGGGAGAGATGGCAGAGGAAGATGATGGTGAGGTTGAGCAGAATGTGAAAAGAGAGAAGCCTGTGGTTCGACCAGAAGAGATCCCACCTGTGCCAGAGAACCGTTTCCTGCTCCGCAGAGACATGCCTACCCAAGAGGAAACTATAAAAATGTTAGTCTCTATTATAAAGTTTAACAAACAGATGTTGTTCCTCTTTCTCCAATATACTAAAGCTTTTTTATTGCTATAAAGGCCCAGTTTTAATGGTGTGTTTAAAACTTTGTCAAATCGTACTTATATTTTTTATAGGGCTGTACAAGAGTCAGTTACAGCACATGATGACCCAAAACCAGCTGTTACAAAATCTGGACGTAAGATCAAAGGCCGGGGGACTATGGTATGATAGCCATGAATTTATTTATTGTATTAATTTATTCCAAATTTTAAAAGCCGATTTGGGTCATTAATAAGTTATTAACATCCAAACTACTATATCAGCTTAAATTATATATCTCAAACAGGAACTACCTGTTTTTTTTTTATGAATTTGAAATGTAATAAAATATTATTAAGAAGTTGACAGTGACCTTTTCTAAGCAACATATTCAGTTTCACATATTTACCCTTTTGTCACTGTGGTTCTTGTTCTGGTTGATTAACCTTGGCTCTGTTGATTAAGTTTTTATTTTGTTTTCCCTGCAGAGGTATCATACGCCCACTCGGTCAAAGTCCCGATCAGAGTCAGAGGAAGAAAGGGGGAGTAGCGAGACCCCACCACACTGGAAAGAGGAAATGCAAAGGATGAAGGCTTACCAGCCACCCAGTGTGGAGAGATGGAGCAAAGGAGAAAAGTATGTTATTACACCATTTGAGCATGGTACAGTGTTTAAAATCGTATTTAAATAAATCAATGAAATTTTCTCAGAATTATTGGAATTAACAGGATTTTACTTCTGATGTACGCTGTGACTGACTTAAATAATAAATGCATTTTGCAAGTTGAAGTAACATGGTGAAAGCAAAGATTTGGATATACAGAAATGTGACTGTTTATCTTTAAACAGATGGACTGACGTAAGTGATACCCCAAGGTCTAGGTCAAGATCAGGAGAGCATTCCATAAGTGAGACCTCTGTGCAGCATCGGTCCAGAAAAGAAAAAAAGAAAACCAAACGCAAGAAGAAAACTAAAAAACGGAAACACCCGAAGAAACATAAAAAGAACAAACCCAAGGATACCTCACTGTCTGAGGGAGAGATGTCTGGGTCCTCAGGCAAGAGGTCAAAACACTCAACCCACACAGAAAGGAGACCACGGTCATACACTCGTTCTAATTCTCGTTCTACCTCACCTTATTCTCACAGATCGTATCGATCAGAGTCAGACAGGAGACATTACTCATCACATTCTTCTAAAGATTCACGATCCTATTCCAGGTCCAGAAGTAGATCTTATTCCAGAAGTCACTCAAGGTCTGAGAGGCGTTTTCGGTCAAGTCAAAGTCGATCCGGGCATTCTCTTACACAGTCTAGATCACTGTCTCGTTCTCAGTCCAGACACCGGACAAGGTCAAGAACCAGATCAATCTCTAGATATAGAACGCTACATTCCAGAAAGAAGAATTTATTGAAATCTCCTCACATAACAAAACTCACAGAGGGTGGTATTTCCAAACTGGATAAGTCAGGTCAAGGTAAAGAACCTAAAGCCCCAGCAGCTGTGTCTTCTGAGGGTGTCTCTGTTTTGCCTATGAGTGACAGTCCACCTCCATCTCGATGGAAACCAGACCAGAAACCCTGGAAACCTTCTTATGTCTGCATTCAAGAGGGCAATCCAAAGTCAGCCCCAGCTTCAAATAAACTAATCAGCCCATCAACTAATGTACCTCTGGAGGCCTTGTCCTCTCTTAAATCAGACACCATTTTGACCCATAGTCAAAGGGGCCAGAGCAGCATTAACAAAGTTTCTGATAGGCTTTTGCAAAGCAGTTTGTCTAGGAGCAGATCACTCAGTCGTTCTAGAAGCAGCAGCAGATCTTCCTCCTACAGTAGGTCAGAGTCATATGGTTCATACAATAAAAAATCTGGTGATCAAAAGAGGAAACATCATAGGTCTCTCAGAATTAGCCACAAGACTGCAAATCATAGCAAAAGTAACAGGAATGCAAATCATAGTAGTGGCCACAGAGATTCCTCTCCATCCTCAGAGGATGTATCAGATAGTCCACACAGTCCTATCCAAAGAGACAGTGATTCTTTTCTACAGACAGTCACAATGAAAAGCAAGAACCCTAATAAATGGAAAGAACCATTTGTAGACAAAAGCAGTAAATCTGGATGGGAAAATGAAGGAGGGAACACAAATAAGAAGAATAATTCTCTTCAACTTAACCAGCCCACTGTTAAAGATGATGGTGAGCTTACTGAAATTAAAAAGAGACAGATTTTATCACGCTGCTGGGAGTCTGAGAGTGATTCTGACATGGCAGACACAAAGGTTGTTGGTGATGTTTCAGAAAAAGAAGAGGGAGAGGCAAGTTCAGAATCAGAGGGTCAAGACAATTTTTGGCCCTCAAATAGAGGTGCTGAAATGTCTAAGGAATTAAAAAGTAATGAGGAACCCACTAATGCAGATGCAAAACCTATAAAGCGCAAGAGCAAGAAAGCAAAGCGGAAACACAAACGCAAAAAGCATAATTCTTCCAGGTCTGGATCTCGAAAATCAAAGATCAAGAAATCCAAATACCACCAAAAACCAAAAGAGACCTTCCACTGGCAGCCTCCACTAGAGTTTGGTGATGAAGTTGAGGAAGAAGATTCTGTTGTCTCTGCAAAACATTTGGACCCTGACAATCCTGATGCTGTGAAAGATGAAGCAAAAAGGCATGTAAAAGCAGAACGGGTCAGGACCCAGGACTCAGAGAATAAAAGTCAAGATCAAGGGACTCATGAGCCACCACAAGATAATTCATCTAATGAAAATCTGAAGAGTTCAAGAAATCCTGAACAAAGCCACCCAGAGAACCAAACCAATTATTCAGACAGTAGCTTGCCAAATAACCAAAACAGACAGAAGGAACAAAAAGAAGTGAGCATGTGTACACCCGAGTATGTCCCAGAGGCTGAGCAACCAAAGCCTAAAGCAATTGGCGTTTCCCCACTGAAAAATATTCTGAATAATAGTAGTCCACTTGTTCCACCTTCAACAGAGAAAGGAAGCTCTGTTACTGTCGGATCTGCATTAACTTCTGACAGTCAGAAAGATGAAACTGTACCTGGCATCACTTCTGTCTCTGCAATTGAAAATAAATGGAAACCTCTGTCTGGCATGACCGTGATGCAGGCTCTAACTGCGAAACCTTTGATTATGAAAATAAACAAACGCCAAGATCAGTCGGAAAGAAAGACCCAGGGCCTTAAAATTGAAATCAAGAGCAACAGTAGAGTCCGACCAGGATCCCTCTTTGATGAAGTTCGAAAGACAGCTCGGTTAAATCAGAGGCCCAGAAATAAGGACAGCTCCAGTGAAGAGGACTCTCCTCCAGCAATGGGAGAAAGAGATGGATCCCATAACGACTCTCGGGACAAGTCACGTTCTGTGTCTAGTCAAAGGTCTCACCGCAGAAGCAGGTCTCATTCTTACAGCCACTCCAGGAGCAGGTCAAGAAGCTACACCTACTCTTCCAGGTCTGATACAGTTGACAATGTTTTCATCCAAACTGAAGTGTGTGTATGTGTCTAGATGTAAGTGTTTATTTTTCTCACAGGAGTTACAGTAGGAGTAGAAGCAGGAGTAGATACACTAGAGGGCACTCTCGTTCTCGAAGTCGCACCTACCGAAGTTATCGTAGGTAAATGTTGCATGATTTTTACCTCTGATATATTTCAATTTAGTATGTTTAAAAAAATAACGTTATGTGTGTGTATAGGTAAAATTTTTACACGGCCTAGTTTCTTTTGTTACAGCCACACAGGGAGTAGGAGTCGCTCTGGAAGTCGGCACAGAGGTCGTCACAGATCAAGGTAAGCTTAAAGTCCCCGTGAACAGAAAGTCACGATCAAGTTTCCTTCCGATTGAAACAGAATGTTACACAAGGAAAACTGTAGACGTGGCTTGTGCTTTCCACTGTGATTTGATTAGATATAGAAATGGAACTCGCAGCAGCTGCCACGCTGACGTCATAACAGTACATTTACACGGGGTGAAAGCATTAATGCTTTAAGGATGGCTTGTCTGAAGCGTGGCCAACAGCTAATCACAGTGGCCGCAACCCATGCTCTGGTCTTGCATAAACGTAGTTGGCTGGCTCGCACTAGGTTATTTGCATAAGGCGATCTGATTGGCTGACGCATGCGTTGGCACTTGAATAGTTGAGAAATGTTCAACTTCTGCCGCAAGCAGCGACGCAACGTTGACAGAACCACAATTCAGTTCAGCAACGCATGATGTCACCCATTAAAAGTAAATGAGAAGCATTAACGCTTGCGTCCCGTGTGAATGTACCAACAGTCTACAAAAGGGCAGAAGTAGATTTTTTTTTTTTTTTATTAAAGTTTATGAGGGCACGTGAATTAAAAAAATATATATCCTACCCACACAGATAAGTTGTTTATAATGAACACTGCAATATTCCATTAAAAAATAAGAATTGTCAGTTTTGATTTCATGAGGACTTTAAAGCCAAGATCATGTAGGAACTTTGCTTGTAACTTTGTTTTGCTTAAATATTTTTAAATTTTTGTTTCCTGAAATATAGGTCTGACTCCTCCTATAGCAACTCTAGCCATAGTCGCAGTCGTAGCAGGAGAAGAGGGCGTCGGAGAAGCGCCAGCTCTGACCGCAGGTCCAGGTACATCATGAATAAATCTATTAAAGCAAGAGATAACAAAAACTTTCTGCTACATTTGGTTAATGTGCTTTTTTACTGTCTGTCTTCACAGGTCATATCGCTCGTATAGTCGCAGTTCCTCCAGGCGGCGGAGTCATAGTCGAAGCAGTAGATACAGCTGAGATGAATTGCTGAAGACATGATAACATTACGTGCTCTTATTTGTCATGTGATTGTCACGTACTGTATCATCATGTACTGTGTAATTCAAACCCTTGTCTCAAATGCACATTTATAACAATAACTTGCTACTATTGTTAAGGAAGGTGCAGAATCCCTCTGACTGGAGGCTAAGGTTGTACATATAAACCAGCCACTTACCTTACTATGTCTAACATTTAAATTATGAGTAAGTCTTGTTTGGAAGAATTTTGGTAGGCAGTTCTAAAACAAAAAATTTACGAAATGGGCATCATTGTAGTTCTAAGATTTGCAATATTTTTTTGTAACTCAAAAGCAACAAAGAAAGTGGTAGACATGAAGGGAAATGTTTAGTTGTTGGGGAAATCCTTTTTTTTTGCGTGTGAATGGTTATTGTATTTTTTTTTTAAGTTTTGTATATAAAAACAACAAAGTCTTTGCTTGTTGAATGTATCTTGTACTACTTGTTAATAGACCATTTAAATATAGCAAACCAATTGTGTCTGTTGTGTTGTTTTAAATGTAATTGTTTCTAAAATCTTGTAACTGCTGTAATAACATATTCTGTTCATATTCTCCCTTATAGCTCAGTGGTAGACCATTGCGTTGTCAGCGCAAAAGGTCACGGGGTTGAACCCAGGGAACTCGCATACTGATAAAAATCTATACCTTGTAATGCACTGTAAGTTGCTTTGTATAAAAAAAATGTAGCATCACCAGTATTTGTTCAGCCTTACTCAGTATTATGTTTATATACACAAAGCCAGATGCAGTCAAACCAGCAAGGTCATGACCATGCACGTGAGCGACGAAATGCCCCATCACTCTATAAGGATACTTAATATGAGCATTCTTTTTTTTGCTGTAGATGTGGAGTACAGCTGAGACAAAATCATTTTTGGGTGCGTTGGCCCTTTAAAACTTCTGACAAAAAGCCCATATGATCCCCGAGCTCCAATCACCAAATCCTACTGCAAAAGCAGCCTCTGCATTTTTGTCTGTCTGGATGCTAGCACGGCGAAAAACAGAGGGGAAGGAAAACTGAAGAAATGTGAAAATCTAGCGTACTACACGAAGAGCGGAAGTACGGCGCAAATGGATTTATTCGCGCGCTCCCTCGATGCTCATGATACCAGATCAAAATGGCAAGTACACAACGGCGTTTTGACCATTTATTGTTCATATTTTATCTCTTATTATTTTAAACGACTTAGCTAGGCCGTTGGAAACTTGCAGTAGTTTGTCCCGGGATGTGTCTGACTTTTGCATGTGTTGAATAAGAAAAATATAACCGCGTAATGAAGTTTGCAACTTGTACGGAGCGCCGACAGAGAG